>JAAOAK010000530.1:0-52178 GCA_013396175.1 Fusarium denticulatum | reverse complement strand
ATCTTTGTGGGTAAGACGCGTGTTTTTTCTCGCTATCTAGTTTTTGCAATTCCAATAACAGCAAGCGGGGCCGGCCGAACGTGCATTTGGGGGAGAGAGAGAAGTTCGGGGTAGACAAGTGTAATTGGATGTTTTGCATGTTGGGGTCATAACATTCTTGGAGTCTCTGTGGTAGACCGGGTGATGATACCCGGGTATGCATTCACTTTACAGAGATGGAAGCTTGAATTGATAAGGCTGTTTTGCGAGATTGCATTCATTTGCACTGTTTGATGCTATCGCTAACAAAAGACTAACTCCTCCTCGGGAGATCTTCATGATGGTAATAAACTTGTGGCGTTTTTTCATGCCTCCGAGATCCAGCGTGGCTTTCGCAAGAATGTAAATGAAAGGTTAAAAACAAGAAAGCCACGGAGAGCGGATCCCACGATATGCAGGTTGGTTCTGTAGAACCTAAAAATGAAGTAATAGACAAGAAGCGAATATTGTGTGTGTAAGTGAAGTGGGTATGGGGAAGAAACAAAGACGAATAAACCCCCCAAATGTCGCTTTTTCGCAAAGCATGCTGTAGCATTTCCCTAGTCCGATATTGCCCAGAATGTGTAAAAATGTGAGCTTTTCCCTTCTCTTCCCAGCTCGAGTTGAGACCGTAAACGCCTTCGCCAATGCAGATAAATAGACAAAAGAGAGGTATTAGAATTAATGCCAAGTTTTGTTGTGTTGGAGAGGGGCGTATGTTTGCCACCGCGTAAGTCAACTATTGACATTGCGTGAGTATGTGTCGGCATGATGTGATGGCGAAAAGTATGCGAGTAAATTATTTTCAGTTTTACTCGTTTCCAGAGCTTCGTCGCCTTCGTCCGCTACGAAGCTCTTTCTCAGTCTCCATGAGCCTTGTCTGCACCCATGTTCTAAACGCCCGGTCGGCGCGAACACTACTGCAGTTGAGGAGCTCTGTCAAAGTGCGCTTGATGCTCTCGTTGACCTCCGAGAGGCGCTGCTCTTCTGCTGAAATCTCGTAGATGGTCTCCTCATCGGGAATCGTAGTGAGTTCATTGCGGTCCTCCCAGCCGCTGCAGCGGGCGTGGGAGCGCGAGTGGTGTCGTCCGCTCCGGGAGTGGCGCTTCGGTGAGGGCGGGAGCGAGAGAGATGAGGAGGAAGATCGGGTTGGCGATGTGGATGGTGAGGAATTGTGGGAACAGGTTGACATGTTGAACTCGGGTCGGATCTGGTCGAGGCGATCGCATAGTTCTTGGTGTTGCTCTGTCAGAAGCATGTACTTCTGAAGAGCAAGGGTATACGATTGTGCGCCGGTGGAGGCCATTTTTGATGCTGGACTTGTTGAATATGAAGCTGGTGTGCTACTGATGCTCGATACTGATGTTGATCGGTTGTGCCCGGAGAAGAAATGGGGTCTCACGTCTAATGACGAGACCATCGAAGCGACTATGTAGTAATTGGGAGGAGGATGTATAAGATTGGGTCGCGGTTATAGTGTCGTCGCGAACGCTTAGATTCGAGTCGTCCAGCGTGTAAATATTCTTGTGACCTTTTTCCGGTGCAGTGTATCGTAAATGCAAGCTGCAATGTAAGATGTAGGTACTAGGTGTCGATAGTCGGATAATACGTCGTGGTTGCTCAAGGCTGAAGTGGGCCAATCTCAAGCTTGTATAGAAAACGTGTGGGTGGTGATATGATAGGATCTTGGAACGTCCACGATACACAAGCAGTCAACTGACTATATGTGAGGGTAAGATGTATGAGTAGGAGGGATCAAGAATTGATGTTACGAGGGTGCTTGGTATAGTTATACTGAAGCTTGTCGATGGATGATAAGAAGTAGTATGATGCTCATGTTATGGGGGGAGCAGGGTGGTTCATTAATAAAGATATGGATTGGCATTCCCGCTAGAATAGCTACGCTACGGTCGATGCGGTATGTAACGTACGGGAGGGGTCAGCAAATAGATTGGAACTGGACTGAACTGATTGAATTTGAGTGAAGCGTGTAGGGGTAGGTTAGAGTAAGGGTGAGTCTCGAATGTACCAAGTACGAGACCCAGGTACGCCAGTCCCCAAGCCTTGGAATGGGAAATGAAGGGGAATCTCCAGGTCTCAACCAACGAGTCAGCACCAGGAGCCGCCATGTCTGAAAGTAGAAAATACAACCATCATCCCCCCTGTCCAACCATTTAGAGCCCTTGTCCACTGTAAGTCTAGCTCTCACACTCGGGCTGTTTTTTCTTCTCTCTCTGTCGCCTTGCTTGTTCATTATGAGTTAAGACCGTGTCGTTCTAGCCGCTGAATGGCAAACTTGCACTCACTGAAGCTAGCCCGAAGCTACGGGGAGGGGGCGCCGGCCCCTCCTATTGGGACACCTGGGAAATCAAGACGAGGAAGATGAACAGGGATTGACAGAAGATCCTGGGCATCAAGCTTTGGTTGTGGATCCGCTGGCGATGTGACGGGATGCGCTGCGATTATGATGTGTGCGCGATGGGTGGTGTGAAGCCCTTTTTTAAACTGGTCTATCCGTACTTCCACTGCACTGTACTCAGGTTGGCACAGTGCTATTCCCGGTTTCTGTTCCGAGGCTCTTGAACAGAATGGAAGGGTCTGATAAGTTCTCACCGGGTTATTTGGGTTGGGTTACTTTGGTGAGTTGTCGATGACAACGTTAATCGCGGTGTGGCTCTCTCGCGCCATCATCCACCTCAATGAGCATGATTTCAGAGGTTGATATCGAGACATTTCATGTCTTGCTACTCCCAAAAACGGTTGGTTGCTTGTAAGCTCACCCAACTAGCAGTTAACCGATGTTCCAGGACATGAGACAGCGAGGTTTTTCTTATTCATGGGTTTCCGATTCAGACTCGATCTAGAGCTCTTTTCCTTGCTTGATGTTACTGTAGATATATCATAGCGTACGTGGAAAGTGGATTGATTCCCCATTGATATGGAGACCGCAAACTCGTTCGTCTGTGCCGGGCATGCATTTCACAATGCTATGCTTCCCCGGCTGAGCCCGCTACTGAAGGTGAAGAAGCTTAGGACCCAGAGCTTAAGGGATAGAAATAGTCAAGTAAATTAGCTTAAATTTAGGAGGCTCTTTGCTAAATTTATTTTAGCACTCTGATTACAGCCCTAAAGACATTCATACTCCTTGGATCAGACCCGGTCCGGAGTTTGAGCGAGAGATAGCTGATATTGAAGCACAATGCAGTGTTTGCATGCTTACTGCACACTATACGAATATTGATTGCTTGGCGGTAATATCTCGTCCAATAAAGTACAACACCGAAGCTGTCAATTCCCCCTCACTCATCCTCATGCGATTGATAGTGTTCTACAAGCAGCAATTCTTATGTAAAATAACTCGTCCAATTCTTGCGCCGAGGACTCTGTGGCGCCGGGATAAGTAAGTGGTGCCCGTGCCATGGACGATTGGTATTGAGCCCTTTAATTCCTGACCAGAAAAACAGTGGATTCTGCTTCTCCAGGTTCATTTTTACAATCTCTGCAGCTTACAGCCTAGAGATCCTTTCCCTGGGGTCACCGCCTGACCCCACGTGCAGAATATTCTGCAGCCGGTGAAAACAAGTAATTGCCTGATAAAAAGAACGTTGCAGTAGTTCCAAAAACCGGCAATGCAAGAATAGGTCACGATGGGAAACATGCGGCGTGTGTTTCAATATCCGCACGTACTCTAGATAGAGGATTTGCACATGGAGGGCTTGGGTGCTGCACTGTGCCGCTGAGCTGGGGTGATAAGGCACTCCAATTCCAATTCAGTTGGTGGATGGATGCCCTGTTTCTCGGGCTGCAACCCTCCCCTCACTCAGAGCTGTCGAGCAGTTAAAACGGCTACAGGCGGGAGTTTTTCGTGGGTTGATAACGAGGTATCGTGGGGTGATTTGGTGTTGCGAACGGTTCAGGTTCCATCGTGACGAATTTGCTCGGCCGCTTGCGGACTTGATACAACAATGGAGAAAAGAACAGTACAACGCGTAATCCTCAATTCCCCGTCCTTGAAAAAGTTGTGGACTCTTGCTTGAACCCTTGTAATCCTCACGATAACGATTTGAGGTGCTGGTGCTGTCCCCGGCTGCAGAGTAAATTGAAGTCCAGGATGCGCCCCTGCAAGATTAGAGCTCTTCCCGAAATAAACAAGGGAGCTTATCCTAGATAGCTTTTAAGATGAGACGAAAAATATACAAATTTTCGTTCTTTTTCCTTGATTCACAATTCAGCTCAACTCAATTCAATTGATGCAACATGGATGGGTCATCAGTTGATTTTCAGGGGCGTTGTTCTCTTCTCGTCGTGATCGACTTGCTTGCATAGCCGATTACCGACGGATTGGTGGGAAAAGACACATGACGTTTCAAACTCCAACATCACCTCATAAAGTCCGCAAAAAGGAAGGGTTTTCTTTTTTTTCTGGGGAATCAATCGTAATCAGTACGAAACATGCCGATAGCTCTCCGGTTATCACATTCGTGGCTCAGAGCTCTCCAAGCTTCCACCTGATCTGCTAGCTACCTTAGTTCATGTCGATCGATCACCGGAATAAAGACTACAAAACTTCCGATAAGAAGCTTTCTCACGTAGGCACGTCTGATCGGATCGGCTTTGCATGCATAGCACAAACGTTGACTGCTATTTCCTTGCGTTTGATTCGTCCCATGATGCAAGTGTTTCTCGACAAACTACACTTTTCTATCTAGGGTAATCGTCAGTGTGTGTCATTGACGGCTAGGAAAGTCTCTTTTGATATGCCCATTACGCAAGTGGTATGAAGTCTTTCGCATCAAGTGACGATGGGCAAAAGCTTCTGTTTGGATCGTGCTTACACTCTGTACGCCTACGACGTACATCGACGTAGTATCAGGGAATTGAGGTTGTGTGTCAGCCTGCTTTTCGAGACAACTCATCTCCTCCATCGTCATCTTCAACGCCTCCTTCAACAGACGGCGGCTTCAAGAGGTTGATCACTAATTGATATAGCACAGTGCAAAGTTTGCACCATTTAAAGCTTCAATCTATTTGAAGACACTGCCAACATTCACACGGTCTTCTCAGCACTACTCCCCGCTAAGAAGGCGAGTGCAATGACGGAGCATCGACAGTCTGAAGAATAGTGCCGTGCCTGAGCGTCCATTCCAGTCCGCGGCCTCCACCGTCACTCTCCCGAACCTCCTACACCCAGATCATCTTCAAGTTGAGGCCACTGATCCCGTGGCTCTTTGTCCGTCCATCCCCAAGGGTGCCACGTTCTTGGCTGGGCAAGAGAGCTACACCCCAGGGCATCTGACCAACCTGACGGGATTCCAACTACCAACAGGATAACAAGCACCTGTCGCCATCGAGCGCGGGGCAAAGCCAATCATCAGCCAAGATGGCTGGCTTGTCAACTTCTAGATTGTGCCCTCTGGAGCCAACCTTTTTCGCCTTTCCCCGCAACTCAAACCCAATTGCCTTCAGGGGTCTCGGAGGCTGGCTCTGGCGTCCCACGGACAATTGAGCGTCCAATGGCAATGGCCTCGAAAGCCTGGGCCAACCTGTGGTGCAGGCCTGTACCTGGGAGGCAACAAAGTTGCTGGGGAGTTTGCCATATCTTCAATCTGTGCAATTGACCTTTTTTTCAAGACAAACAGAAGTCTGTTAAAGAGGTTCTGCGGGTCAGCTAATCGTGGGCCCATGCTTCGAGCCAAAGTTCAGAGGTATCATCATGGTTGACACGCAGTGGTGTGACTTTCCCCATACCCGAGCTCAAGTGACATATCGAGATCATGCAATTGCCTTGCCCGTTGCATCCGGGTCTTCAAGTCTCTGATACGTCAAAAATCCCATGACAAATACAGCCAGCCGAGCGGCACCTAACCACGAACCGCATGGCCACAGCGCTTATCGTGAGCCGATTATCAGTCGAGTGGCACAACGCTTCACGACCAAGTGTAACCGTGATGTGTTTTCTGTAACAATAGTTTGGCAGTTGAGTCGTTCAACTTTTGTGCTTTTCGGATCCCCCGAATTATCAAGATGCCGCATTCTGTGTAGGCAATCCATGGTGAAACATCCGAATGTCGCTGGTTGACGCCGACTTAACGACTGGAATGCAGAGGAGTCATCCCTTTGACAGGCTGCGCTATCCGAACTGCCGCCCTCTATTGATATGAATTGAGGATAGTGTCTTCCTGGAATCCAGGGGCCCGGTTACGTTCTGGAAACTTTGCAGATGTGGATAGCGACATTGTCGTTGTAAAAAGGACCCTGTTGAGCCTCCCGCTTTGGGATTGGGAATTGTATCACCTCGACGGCGAGTCCGTTAGCTTGGCACTGATCCAGAAACGCTTGAAACGTCTTCTCGTTTCGTTGTGTCGCTGAGATGAAAACCTCCACATGTGGATGAAGGTCAAATATCTCACGCAGAGTCCCGATCAAGGCTCTTATCACGCTCTTGTCGTAGGTGATATCGGCGCCTAGCACGACATCAATAGGACGTCCACCATTCCAATTCTCCTCTTCGGTACCCATCAGTGCATGTCCCCATTTGACGTCCATTGGGGTTACTTGAGTGGAATCTTGAAGGTCATTGAGGAAAAGGTTATCGGGAAGGTTGTTGATCACATCGTCAGAGCCATCTGATGCTATGACATGTTGAGAGTCGAGAAAGTTGGCGCAAAGGATAGAAAGATATCCCGTGCCAGCTCCAAGTTCCAGGACACGCTTTCCCTTGACAATGTGTCTATTCTGACAAAGGTATGACCCTAAGTGAAGGGCAGCTTCCCACGTGCGTAGACCAGTGGTCCCTGAGCCTGAGATGAGGGAGTGGTTTTCAAGGAGGGTGATATGAGGCGCCTGTGGGCTTGGTTCTGAGCTGTCTTCACATAACTCAGACAAATGGTATGTGACATAGGACTTTTGCTGAGCAGAAGTGGCTTCTGAAGGCAATGGGTTTGCAAGAAAGAGTGAAAGCGCAGACATCAAGTCATCAGATACGCCCTGTGTATGTTAGCTACTGATGAGAAAAGAAGTGATGCTAGCGACGATGACTTACATACTCTTCCCAGTCATCAATACTAGCTTCAATTCTAGACATGAGCTCTTTGAGAACTCGAAGCTGAAACCTTGAGGGAGGTCCATATCTCACGGCTCCATCAGCGAACAACCTCTCATAATACGCATCTTGAACTTGAGAAGTCTTCAACAGTGAGGCTTCTGGATAGTCCAAGTCAGACTGGAGCTGGAGATACTGATGACAGAACCGGTCAACCTGTTTGGAACTTGACGACATTTTGAAGGCGAATGAAACATGTGCTTGTAATTTTGTTGATTTCGTATATTTCGTATAAACTACGTGAGAAACATCGTGGAATCATCGCAGACTCAACTCAATTGTGGACTTTGGAGTGGCCTGACGACACTATCTCCACCAAAGACTGGAGTTGAAACTTGGACATCTCCAACTTGAGAGGCCGAAGCACCTCGTAATAACCGACTTATTCCCAGGCTCGCTCAACCGAAGATTGTACCCACGTGATTTCGACTCAAAAAAACCCTTGTGTGTTTAGCGCCTCAAAATCGAGGCACCAAATCGCGCACATTCAACGTAGATTAGGGTTGGACCAAATTAAGCGACCAAAGTTGGATTTTCAGTGTGACAACTTCATCAACCGAACGATCTCACCCATCAACGCCCAGTCTCTCCACCGTCAACTAACCCCCAGAGACCATCACGACAATCGGCAAAAATGGCGGACAACGACTCCCCCGTCACCCTCCGAACTCGCAAGTTCATCCGCAACCCTCTGCTGGGCCGCAAGCAGATGGTCGTGTGAGTGATACCCTCAGATTTCTTGATGATGCCGTCTCCCGCATCGCGTTTCGTCGATACCTTCACCTGAGTCGATGCTTGAAACTCGCCTGCCTCTGCCTTCTTTTTTTCCCGCTCGATATATCGCTGTTCTGCACGATTGCACGCCACTTGACGAATTTATCGAATACCGTTCGCAGAAATTGGGACAGGCGGGCATTAAGCATCGACGATGGGATACGACGGGACACGACACAGGGACATGTCATTTTGTGCTTGGGAACTCGTGGGCTGACCAGCGATTGCGTTTTAATAGTGACATCCTCCACCCCAACCGTGCCAACATCTCCAAGGAGGAGCTCCGTGAGAAGCTCGGTTCTCTCTACAAGGCCCAGAAGGACCAGATCTCCGTCTTCGGTCTCCGAACCCAGTTCGGTGGCGGCAAGACCACCGGCTTCGCTCTCGTCTATGACTCCCCCGAGGCCATGAAGAAGTTCGAGCCCCAGTACCGATTGGTGCGGGTTGGTCTCGCCACCAAGGCCGAGCGTGCCTCCCGACAGCAGCGTGCGTTACAGACATGCTCAACAGTAGCAAGGGTTAGCCAGGCTGACAGACAACTACAGGCAAGCAGCGCAAGAACCGACAAAAGACCCTCCGTGGTACGGCAAAGGTCAAGGGTGCCAAGGCCAAGAAGGAGAAATAAACGACTCGATGACTTGGCTTGGGCTTGTGTATATCCTCGGGCTGGTTGGGGAGCAGCTATGGCTGCGTGCATGCGGTGGTGCGTCCATTTACGGTCCATCCTCGTCGGCGTCGGCATCGGCATAGGGTACAGGGACTTGCTGGGCGGAACGGCGAGGGGCTACTCTGGACTCGATGAGGAGGATTGCTTTCACCGGCGTCTCTTCTCAATTACACTAGCATGAAATCAATGGTGTTCTTCGGGTTTCGGACCAAATTCAAAAATAACAACGTCTCTGGTTTACGCGGGTTTTCACATTTGGCTCTACGGTTCGTGAATGCATGACTCATGACTTCTATATCACTGCGAACGAAAAGGTATGCGAGAGAAATACAAATGTTTCTAATCAATCAGATGCCGCCCAGCAGCAAGAGGGTATCAACACATCTATCCAAAACTCCAAACTCCACCCAATGCATCTTCAAATCAGACTCTCACCACAACCCTCCATATATCAACATAGCCAACCCCAATGCGATCCCCACGACAACCTTCCAGTGCACAATCTCAGCTTGTCGGCCCTCAGCGCCAGCCTTGTACACGGGGATATGCCATCCACAGCGCTCCTTTCTATCTCTCGTCTTGCATTCGTAGTAGGTAGTTTGCGCCCAGCCCATGCTCGCCAGCTGCTCTGCTTGATCGGGGGCAGCTGTGACGGGAGGGTTGAAGACAGATGGGTTGGCGTTGTTTCTATCTTGTCTCTCTTCGAAGAATGAACCGCCTGGAAGATCTGGAAGACCTGTTGTGTCTGGGAGACCGGGGGAGAGTGTAGGTGCAGGTTGAGGTTCTGGGGTTTGTGTAGGCAGACAGAAGCCCATACTCAACATAGCGAGAAGGGTGAAGATGTAGTTGAGAGGTAACATGATTGCGGTGTTGTTTTGCCTTGAAGTTGACTTGCTTGTATATCCAAATTATCTCGTATAAGTTGGTTGATTTCTGGTAGATAATCGTCTCAACAGGTTGATATCGTCGTTATATACCCGTCTTGACCAAACGGTTCACGGTTCTCTAACGAACACAACAGCAGTAGTCAAAATTTCACAAAGCAGAACAAATTACAAAAAGGACCGACAAACCTCACGTTCCATCCCCCGAACAATATACTTATTCCCCCCCAAGAGAGCCCCATGATGAACATTCAAACCACGCGACAATAGCCAACGGCTGCTCAGTAAAAAGTGCTCATGAGACGCTAGAACAGAGACAAAATTAGGCTTAACTGGTAGATTCCAGGCAAGATGCGAAAAAGATGGTGGGTTGTTTCGCTGCATCATCTGCTCGCTCAGACGACTTGGTTGGCTGAGGTGCCCTGCTCGTAAAGCAGCTAAGACTGCGCTGAGACAGGCACTGGGGCTAAAGGACGGGTTCGTGATGGTCCTCACATGAGACGTTGGACATTAGTTAACAATGAGATGAAGAGTAATGATTTGAGTTTCGTGAATCTTGGCCTTTTTTTCAAGCTTGTTTCTTGTTTCTTTATGCTACTTTTGTTAAGGTGCAGATTTTGAACCAGCTTCGTCTTTTGTCTTGAGCCATACACTGAGCTGACACGCTATGCTTTCCCAACGCCATGTTCCCTAAAATACAGAATGCTTTGACATTCATTTCCCCTTGCCAATCCTTTCCATATCCTTGCTGCTCGAACTGAAATAAGGCGGTGGAGCGCCCGATGCAAAAGATCCTGTCTCATCCGTTCCAGTACTTCCATAACTTGGAACCATCCCGTGTCTGTCAGAACTTTCGTGTGGTCTTCCTACGTCCCTTGATCTGACTATAAGCACTCGTCGACACCCCTCGAGTCACTGGAGCAGATGTTTGCCCATGTGTAGTTCGGCTTTGCACGACTGTTGTCTTCTTCGCTTCCGTCGCGGGTAGACTCTTTCCCCGACTTCGCGTGTTCACTTCGCTCTGTTTCTTCTGCACCCAACCTGAACCGTGTGGCAGTGGGGAATCCTGATAAGTCTCGTCCTCGCTGTCTTGGGCATAGTGCTCGGAATATTGAACTGATGCTGGACTAGAGCTCAGTTCGATAACCTGGCTGCCCTCTGGGATGGCGAACTGTGATTCTTGCTTCACCTTCTGTGATGCTGGTGGTGTCGCAGCACGTTGCGGTTCAGATCCTTCAGGCTTGGATCCCTCGCTCTTAAACGAACGTACCAGGGGGCTCCCCTTTTGAGATTCAGGCTGTGTCGCATTTGGTAATAAGCTCCGTAAAGATTTGTTGCGATCCGGTGAACGATCAGACTCCTCGCCCTCATCCAACTTTCGCATCGCCTCTTCGTAATCCCCATCTTTCTTTTCGGACTTGATGAACTGGGGCACTGACATCTGACTGAACTTGAAAGGGCTTTGTGTCTGCCTTGCTGTATGAAAGATTTCCTCCAGTGAGGGAAAGGGACTGCTGCTTCTCGGGCGGGATTCGTTCGTCACTTGTGGGCTGGCGCTCCTCCCGTGAGGATCATTGACTATGCCCCCTTCGACTGATTCTTCAATTCGCTCCTCCGGAAGGTCGTCAAGGCCGCTGACTGATGGCGGTTGCCGCCCACTGCGAACGCTACCCGCAGATGAGGGCACCACCAACAGCCGATGGTCAACAACTGCGTCGTCCTTTGTCGGCGGTGGTGGCAATTCTGGCGACGGTATAGTATCGGGAATAACTGCGTCCCAACTACCTTCGACTGTCGGTACTGGCTCTCCTTCAGACTCCTTTGCATCTTTCGCTCCATCCGACTCATCAATACCTGCCTTCTTTTCCTCCTCGTTATCCTTTTTTCCCTTGTCCGAATCACGCGACAAAAGAGATTGCAACTGGGACATGGATGCTTGCATAGACTCCTGTAGTTGGTGGAGATGACTGTCAAATTTACCTGGCCCAGGAATAAAGCTGCTGATCGGACTGTCGTTTCCAGAAGCCGGAAACTCAAGTCGTGGTGGTTGCTGGCCAGAAGGGATCGATGTCGAATTGTCGGTTCCTGAGGGTTTACTTTCAGTTTCCTGTCCCCCCAAATCGGCCTCGACCTCGGCTCTCACTTTCTGCGTATCTAACTCCTCAGCCATAGTCTCATCGGGATTCGTTCTCGCGCTAACCTTGTTATTCGCCGTGGAATTTCCATTCTGTACGGGTTTGTTCTGCTCGGCCTGAAGCTTTATGCTCTTAGCAGAAGTCTCCAGCATACTAGGCGGCGGTGCTGGCTGGACCAGTCTCGGGTCGGACATTTCTGCCCACGGAATCTCTCTTCGGCCGTCGTCCTCTTCGTCTTCATCAAGGTCTGGTGCTTCGAACTTTGCATAGATCCGTTGACCTGTGTGTTCGTCGTATTCCTTGTCGTTACCTTCACGGTCCCTCTTCGCTAGAAGGACATGCATGCAGTTGTCCTCACTGATTGAAAGGATAAGCCCGGTCATGGGCACCATTTCGGGCTGCCAGTTGGTCGCCTTGGACATAACTAACTGCTTCCAGGTAGCAACCATTCCTGGCTTCATATCAGAAAGCGAAAGACTGGGCAGCGTGCTGACATCTGAGGGCAGCGAAGGGAGATCATCTGTGTCTGTAAACTGGCTCTCTTCGGGGCGATGCTTTGTTGGGATGTCATCATAGTTCAACACAATGTCTTCATCACCATTTGCTCCTGTCCCAAAAGAACCCTCGCGTGACTCTTCTTCGTCGTATTCTCCATCATAGCTACTCTTGTTCTTTCGCTTCTTGTTCTTTTTCTTCTTCCTTTGACTGTTGTCGTTCCACTCTTCGTCACCATTCCATTGCTGAGAATCCTCTTCGTAGTAGCTCTCATCGTTGAAATTCTGCGATGCTCTCTTTCGCTTCCTCATTGATCCATATTGTTGCTGAGGGTCCCATCGCTGTACGAACGGGAATGGTGGCTCGCTCAATACAACATCATCGTGACAGCATTCGACAGCCCGGTAAGAGATCTTCTTTCGCCATGCTTCAGGGTCTTCATCCGGTTGCTCTTCTGCTGGTTTGTCATCGTTGACCTTGTCTTCTTCAGCCTGAACTCGCGGATTTTGCAGAGGTTTCACATTCTTCATCAGACTGTCGCGAAGCTTGTCTTCTTCCGCTTTGTTCTTTGGGTTCTTTATTCCAAGAGCTCCGAGGAGAAGGCGTCGTCCAGCTCCCATGTCGACTTTGTGGCGGCGCTGAGGCGGGACAGGCTCTTCTTCGACTGGGGCTGCGTCTTGGCTCGTAGTGATGGCTGTTGTTTCTTCTTCAACTTCGACTATCATAGGTCTGGTCTCCTTGTTTGGTGCGTCCATGGGTGGGCTTGGTTCATCCTCTTGCTCATCGCTCACGGCGCTAAGAAGTGCCCGCTTTCTAGCCAGAAGCTCAGCTTCTTCGCTTGCAGTACCGTTGACAGACGGCTGAGACTGTGTATCCTCCAGCGCTTGCATAGCCTTGAGTCTCTTGGCGTCTCGTTTCCGGGCATTTCTCTTCTGCGTCCTCGCCAGTCCAGTTCCAGGTGGCTTCGGCCCCTGAGTGGGTTCTGGCGCTGCTTTGGCAGTTTGGCCATTGGTCTTGGGCTCGGGCTCGGGCTCAGGTTTCGCTGTAGGTTGCGGTTGCGGTTGCCTCGTTTGAGGCTGCTTTTTTGACGAAATCTCCTCGGGCTCAGACTCCGAATCGGATTCACTGGAACTGGAGTCTGAGTCGCTTGAACTGTCGCTGCTGTCATCCGAGTCACTTTCAGCGGAGTCTTTGGTAGCCTCAGCGCCGTTGCTTGAATCGGAACTAGAATCTGAATCCGAGTCGGAGTCTTCAGAGTCTTCAGAGTCTTCTTGGGTGATTTTGGCTGGCCGCGAAGGTGTCGGGGCCGGGAAATCCGAGTCGTCACTGGAATCGTTGTCCGAATCGTCGGAGTTGCTATCCGATTCTGAATCCAATTTCTTCTCCATGTCCACATCAGAGTCAGCGTCAGAATCAGAATCGGAGTCAGAGTTTGAACTGCTGCTAGAGCTCGATGTATCTTCCTCCTCATCAGGGACTTCACTAATCAAAGGTCTTGATGTTTGATCCTGCCACACGCGCGGCGTACTGACATGCGCTGACTCTTCTTCGATCTCCTGAATCAGTGGTCGAGTTGCGTCCTTAGGTTCCGCCTGACCAGGGAGGAGCAATACTCGATCTTCTGGGTCTTCTTCTTCATCGGCAGGCTGATCGAGTGATAACGCATCTGGGAACCCAGGACCAAGAAGAACTCGTTCAAGCGCTTCATCGTAGCTGATCACGGGCTTGTTGGCTTCGGACAGTTTTTCGTACGTTTTTCGTAGATCTTTGTTTCGGTTCATCTCGTCTTGTAGCGTGGACACTGGTGTCAGCGGAAATGCAGCTCGTAGCGCGGTGATCTTGTCGAGCCACGAAACGTCAAATCCGTGTGTAGGCAGAAGTGCTTGGGGATCTTGGCTATCGTCTCCCGAAAGAAGAGTTTCCTGTTCCTTAGCAGGTGTTTGCTCGACTATGGCATTGTCTTCTTGTAGAAGTCGCAGCTCATCAGAAAGATCCGCATGCAAGTCGTCCTCGTCGATACTTTCAGCGTCGTCGTCCTCATCCTCCTCATCGACCGCAGACTCGGCGTGGACTTCTTCTATAGGTTGGAAATCGATTTGGTCGTCAAGATCCTCATCCTCGCCCTCTTCTTCGAGTTGATCGCTGTCCATGAATCTCACTCTCATACGAACACTGCCTGGTTCCTCCGTTTCAGGGGCTACAGAGTCTTTGAGCAAGAGCTGATCCGACTGGTCTTCTTCGTCCGCATATGAACCATCGTCGTCGTCTTCGTCGAGCTCTTCTTCATGCGTGATTCGTGCTCGTTTTCGAGGAGGTAGGTCAAGTGCTGGACGATCGCGTGGCGCCCTTAACCACGGCCTTCCAAAAGCAAGTCCATCGATAAGATGCTTTCCGTCGTAGGATATCTGGTGTCGGCCGCTGAGTTTTCGTCGTCGTAGATCGTCGGTAGAAAGTGATCTTATTCTGTGAAACTGTTAGTATGCGAAAACATTGGGAGAAGAGCTGCAGGTCGTACAAAACTTGGTCATCCTCCTTCAAAACTTTGCCAACGGGCTGAAAATGTAGCAGCTCGAAACTATCGCCCTTGCCATCATACAGCTCGACAACATAGTCCTCAAGACCCCAGTCGCCACTCTCAAGCGGTACTACCTCGTTGACCAGCGCGAGGAGCCTCGCCACCGTCAAATCGTCGTTTGCGACGCAAGGCCATACGAGCTTGACTTCGGGGACTGCATGTCTGCGGATGACGAGCCGCAAACGAATTGTTGTGGACATTATGGGGGGGTTCTTTTGTATCTTACGATAGCATGATTATAATAGAAGCGTAAAGAATGAAGAAGAACCAATGCGGTTACGAAATGCAAAATTGGGCGCGAAAAGAAGTTGAAGATGCGATTTTGAAGAAGCTTGACACGCGCCGGCAGAGAAAAGAGCTAGGCCTGTAAAATCGTCACAGCAAACACCTTCAGCGGCAAGGCCCGACCCACTATCAACGACAACCGTTTAGGATCGACCATTTCGGAAATGAAAGTGCGGAAAGGATATTAAAACTATCGATTATCAAGTTGTTGCCCATTTTCTAGCAAAAATTGTTGCATAGCTTCAGATCCTCTCGCGATTTACTGGCTCAAATTATTAAACCCCAAAGGACATCTTGTTCCCAAGAAAGTTGGTATGGGTGGAAGGATGAACCTCTTATGCCAGTCCAACACCAACTGAATTAGATCATCAAGATACAGAGCCAAGATTGTTTCATTCTTGGACAACAAGCATCGTGTTCGGTCAAAAAAAGAAAGGCCTTATGATAAATGATAACAACCTTATGTTATAACCAGCTTCTGATATCCTGAGCCTGTACACCAATAATGCAGCAGTGATTTAAGACGTGATGCAAAGCGCAGCTCTCAAACATATTGGATGTGTGGTTTTGTCTACATATACATCAAGCCTCTGCCGTCAACGCCGTCAATCAATCCCAAAGAACGACGATAAACTCCATTCGATGATGACAAGAACAAGCTCCTAGCCAAACAACATCTTCCATTATGGTATATTTTGTTATGTCTTGATAGTCTACTGTGGGAGCGCTGCCATATCGAGCATATGGCCCATTTTTTCGATCTGAGATGCATTGTTAGCTGAAAACTCATAGGCAACTGGGATGTCTTGTTACAACATACCTTGGTCTTGAGATAGCCCTCCACCTCTTGACTCCTGAACCCTCCACGACCCTTCCAGGACAGAGGAACCATAGCCACACGCTCCCTGACCACAACCTCTCTATTGGGGCCCTCAACTGCGCGAATCTTGTCAGGATTGTTGGTCAATAATCGAACCTTCGGCTGTCCAAGATCAAGCAACATAGCCGTAGCTAAACCATAGCTTCGAGCATCAGCGGGATGTCGCAGCAACAAATTCGCTTCAACAGTATCAGATCCCAAATCCTGAAGATTATAGGCCTTGAGCTTCTCGCCGAGACCAATTCCACGGCCCTCTTGTCGCAGGTAAATAATAATACCACCAGCCTTGTTACCAGGCAGACTCATCAGACGAGCAGCTTCGTCGAGTTGCTCACCGCAGTCGCATCGCGCTGACCATGCTGTCTCACCTGTGTAGCACTCGGAGTGAATTCTCACCAGGGGAGGCTGGTCTGATGGCTGCGGTGGCTGTTGCTCTTGAGGCGCTGCTGATTCGACACCACTGGTTGTGCGACCAGGGAACAGTCTGCCTGTGTATGCGCCGCGCACCATGCGGTCCATCTCGGTCTCGCCCTCTCGAACAGCATCTAGACTCTTGCTTCGGATATTGTTGCCAAACACAATAGCAAGGTGTTCCTTGTTATCCACATTGTTGGTGTACAGGTGCAAGAACATCTCTGTGCCCGCTACCGTGGGAATACGAGCACGAACAATGCACTCAACCTCCGGGAGAGTCTGCAGGAGCTTGGGTTTCTTGGATCCGCATCCTCCGGAAGGAAGGGAGCTGTCGACGGGAACACCGCGAAGACCGTGAGTCGACGGTGTAGAAGTTCCGGGTGTAGAGGGAGGTGTGAATGATGGCGAGAGCAGTGAAGGCGGAGGTTCTTGGCCGATCGGCGTCTCGGGATCGGGGTGGGCGGAGACGGAAGCGGAGGCGGGAGTGGAGGGAGCGGGGGAAAGTGATAATGAGTCTATGGATTGCTCAAGGGATTGTTCGTTGTGCGAGGTAGAAGCATCTGCGGCCTCTGCCTTGGGAGAGTAGAAGGAGGGCAGAGCTGAGCTGGAGCCCGCCGGTGAGCCTGTCATGGTATCAGACGGCATGTTCTGGCTTGAGGCGGGCAAGGACGGCGCCGCGATCGGGTTTTGGGGGATTCGGATTCAAGTGTCGCAAACTCGGGCGGAGCGGTTCGCTAAATGCGCATCGATCGGTGGTAGGTGAAGTCGGTGTTACGGATAGTGAGAGAGAGGTAATTGGGTATACAGAGTAGTCGTGTGTAGCCTGTTGTGTTGAAGCAATGGGTTGAGTAGTGTAATTCTGTGTATGGCGATAGTTTGCGGAACCATGACTTGATAGAATGGTGGGGTTGCTTCAATTCAAGGGTACAAAAACGGGGTTGGTCTCATTAGTCATCGGTTTCTACGACATTTCCATCGCGCGCGCTCATGACAATTTGGCCGCGGGGTTGGACCCTGAATATATCGATTGTATCCGCGGTGGTGACAGTATGTTTACGGGTTCGGGCAATGACATTAGTTCGACTATTGAAGCTCATCAAATATAATACTAGTAAATAATATCTTTTGGATCAATGATATGCTTACAATTGACTGCCTCGACTTTGAGGACGGAACTTGCACGGGTCATGCCTCTAGAGAGAACCTCGGCGAAAGCGGCCGAGGCCGGCGAGCGGGGCGCCGTTGACGGGAGTGAGTCTCTGTAAGCATTTCCAATCCACCAATGATTCTGAGTCAGTAACCGAAACATGCGGATAATCATCCGCTCCTCATGTGAACTCTTCCAGTTGCGCTGTCGGGTAAGGGGAATTCCGCTATATATGAGAACCAATATGTCATTGCGACTTGATTGACTCAAGTAATGACGTCTTTGACTTTCCAAGCTTTGAGTTATGGTCATGGTCAATAAACTTAGTCGCCCATGTGGAAGGTTGAGTTGGGCGTCATTGTATTAATTGTTAATTGAAGCTATTCCAACATCTTAGGCTCCTTCAAAGCCATACATAAAAGAGTCGACCAGAATTGGGGGGGGGGGTTTCCTAAGTAAGAAATACAGCAGAGATGATTTGCCAATATTTAATAAGTCCCAATAGCATGAAGCCGTGCAATTGCTACAGATGAGCGCTTCTGACTCTCGAAAATGAAGAGCTTTAGGGTAACCCAGCACCATGGCGTTGACAAACTCATGCCAAGACCACGACCGTTTACCAAGCATTCAACGGTCTCCCCGCCGTTTATTACCACGATCCCCTCAGACAAACATTACGGAAGCTCACGAGACCACCCCTCATCAGCGACAAACACTTCACTCCCTCGCACGAAGCGGCCTGTCATCAAAGAAGGGATGAAACAAGGCCATCTCAGCCCTAATGCAGGTCCAGCGTTACAGTATGCCTAACCGCCGTGGCAGAAACTCATAGCTGTCACTCCACGAAAATAAGGGGATGAACCGGTTGTTTCTTTGTTCTGTTTCCCCTGTTTCATGAGTGCGCAGACAAACAAACACGTAGCTAGCTGAAGCTGACAGGGCTGGCGTTACCTCCCGGCTGCACCCCTGAACACGCAGCAAACTGCCGAAGCGCTGGAGCGGTGTGATTGTTCTTTAGGTTTAATAACAGGATCGTCTTGGCTGAAGTATCATTGAAAGCTGCAGAGACAGCGAAGCAGATAATGTCGATCTCTGTGAAAGAAGCATGACGTTGAAGGATAGCCCTGCCGGTCCGACTGTGCCTTGGTGATCCTTTTGCACGTGGCTTGCTCATCCCCACTGGTCAATGCTGGCCCTACGCGCCTTGGAAGAACAGCCCATGGTCATACTGTACGGTTCCATGGAAGAAAGAAGAAAATGCTACAAGGATAAGATGCTGACCGCACGGGTGTGCTAGAGCTTGCAGGGCTGTGGAAATGCCTCATCAGGGGGAGCTTAAGGTAAGGGTTGAGCCTGAGGGGGCTGGGAGGCTGAGGGTGTAAGCCACATCATGCCAAGGGACCAGTGAAAGACCTCCCAATGGAAAGGCACAGAATAACGTGGTGTTCCTGATTGCGATCGAGTTATTCATCGATGTTTTTGAGTATCAGTTGGGGAAAGAAACAGATATCAATAAGCCACGGCATGCAGTTGAGAAAATTACTTCGAGCCCTATCTCACACGTTGTCATAGATCTGTGTAAATACCGATTCAGCCACATGCCTTTTAAGTGCTGTGACATAAGAGGCATTGTGATAAATTGAAAAGTGACACATGCAAAAGCAATTACTGCAAGTTAAATCACTCTGAGGCCAGTTGAAGGGATGATGTCTCAGTGGTCTTAAGCGCTGAGGCTGTCACTTTTTATATGGTCACACAAATGAATTGGCAAAAGTAAAGTGAAGTAGACGATAAATGTATTGGCATTTCATCAAGTATGTACATGAGAAGTGAATGTAAAACAAAAACATATTTTCCTTCCTGTATCCTGTGTATCATTCCAAAAGTTTCATATCAGTCGTAGCGAGTGATACGCCCCCTGCATCTATCTGCTAGGGCGGCGATTTTCTATTGTGATCATCATAGCATGTAAGACATAAGACATGCGTTGTCATCTACTGAGCAGCGACCTTCTTGCCAGAGCCGTAGAGGATGTTCTCGACCTTGAGGTTGAGGTCCTTGACGGAGCCGAGACCGCTGGGGCACACGGGCTGGTTGCTGACGGCAAGGTTGAGGTGGCACTTCTCGTTAACACCGTGCTTGCAGACGGGGTCGTTGATGTTGTAGAGCACGTAGTTCTGGGCGACCCAGCTCTTGGGCTCGCTGAGGCAAGAGGCGACGTAGTTCATGGAGTTGGCGGCAGCGAGGGGAAGCTTGCCCTTGTCGAGGATGTCCTTGCACTTGGAGGCGTGGACGTACTCGTAGTCCATGGCGATGCCACCGCCCTGCTGGGGGTCCTTGGCGGCAGACTCGCCGAAGCCAAGGTAGTTCCAGGCATCGTAGGAGATGTCGTGAGCACCGCCGGAGGAGTCGATCTTGAGGAGATAGACGGAGCGGCCCTCGTGGGAGACCTTGACGCAGATGTTGTTGCAGTCAACGGAACCGGGCCAGTAGGCGACGCGGTTGGTGTTGATCTTGCAGCCGAGAACTCCAATGCTGCTGGAGTACTGGTCGTGGGGGGTGATGCTGGCAGAGCCGGAGTCACCACGGGGGAGAGGGCCGGCAGAGACCAGGGCAGCAGAAGCAGCAGCGAGGATGGTGGTGAACTTGGAGAACATGTTGACGGTGTTGTAGAAAAAAGTTTTTGACTTTTTATATACTTTGGAAGTTGTGTGTAGTTATTCTGGAGACTGGCTCGACTTGTTTATATCTCAACGCACGGCGGAGAGAGGGAATGACTGGGCAAGTTGAGTGTGTTTGTAAGGACTGATCTCAGATCAAGGTCTGGAGCGACGGCCAGCCGAGTGAATGTATGAAGATGTTGGATAAAAGGAAGGAATCTCACAAGAGAGTGTGCGTTGAATCAAAGGAAAGATCTTGCATTAGAGGTGGATGAGACGGGAGTTTATATACATGAATGAGATCGAGTATGAGAGTAGAGCGGCTCTCCACAAAGTCCTGTCAACCGGAGGTACATCCTGAGATCTCGGGGAATCAAACGTTTCAATTTTTGCAAAAGGGAGAGACTAGCCGGGGTGTGTGCATGTGTCTAGGAGACAAAGGGCTGCGTGTACATGCATCGAGGCGAAACAGCTTAGACGTGGCCTAGCGAGAGGGAAAAAAGTGACCTCTGGAGTTGAAGTTTATGGAGGAGTGGAACTCGGGTGCAAGCATTAGACCCATCAGGTCCCCAGAGTCAGAGTCAGTGAGAGGAAACAAACAGGCGACATGATTCGCGAGGCCAGAACATGGGGGCAAGTTCACTAGTCAAGAGGGACCATTCTTGATGTGAAGGTCAAGTTTTTAGTTGTCTCCGCTCGGCACGCTGCCGATAGAGGCTACAGAGAAACAAGTGAGGTGTGGTAGACCCAAGGGCAGCCAGTGGCCGGGTGTCTTCTGGTAGCGTTCCGGAAAATGTCTCAGTGGATGAAGGTGAAAGTCTTGGGCACGGTGCGTTAGTCAGGGACCCGGCACGGCAGCAGATGCACACACTCAAAGGTTTGAGGTGTCGGGCCCTGGGCTGTGACTGGTTTTGTGCCTGGCACGATGCCACTCTGTGCCGGATCCTCCCTTGCCCAGTTGGGCCCCCTTGTTCTTGTGCCTGAGCAACCCATGTCAGTGCATTCGAGCGTTGTCTGAGCCTCAGGAACCTCTATCAATTGCCGTATACTCTCAGCCTCAGGCACAGTAATCGATCGATCGCATGACTTCTTTGAGTCGTGCCATTATACAGTATCTTTAGAATCTAGAATAAAAGTGTGAGTGGATTAATGTAGCAGTGCAGCTTTATTCGCGCGCTCCGTTCTCTCAGGCTATAGAGGTGAATAACTAAGGTAGGGTAGGCAGACGGACGATGAGACTAGTTAGACGGACGGAGCAGAAAACGGAGCGAAAACTCTGCAGGTTTACGATACGTGCAGCATGCTTCTCGCCACGATCAAGGCTCTCAGTTTTGTATGCCTGATATCAAGAAATGTCTGCCTGACAACTCAATGCCGACACTGTGATTGTGATACTGTACGGATGCAGGCACCGTCTAAA
Source organism: Fusarium denticulatum (assembly GCA_013396175.1). Classification (NCBI taxonomy): domain Eukaryota; kingdom Fungi; phylum Ascomycota; class Sordariomycetes; order Hypocreales; family Nectriaceae; genus Fusarium; species Fusarium denticulatum. The sequence continues at coordinate 30,722 of JAAOAK010000530.1, read as the reverse complement.
ATGGTCGTGCTACACAACAGCACCAAGAAATGCCAAATGCCTCAGGTTCTCAGACTGTGGATCAGATGAAAACTCATCCAACCAACTACAGCGTCTGTAGAGTCATCTAGGACTTGTCAAAAGTACCATTCTCCAAGGCAGACTGTACTGTGTGTTCCTGTATAATAATTTCGCCGATGAATGCCTTGAATTCGACCTGGTGATGATCGTGATTGCCAAGCATTTGAGCAGTCAATGCCACAGACGGCACGCAGCGGGAAGCCGATAAGCTTGTTTCATTTATTATTCGTGTTTGTGGAGGAAACATGCCAAACATTCCTCTGTTTTCTTAATTAATTGTCGATCATGCCAATAAATCTGGGCATCTATTGACGGGAGCCTGCCTGTCAAGTCCTGCCAGCTTCGGTGATGGAGGGCTTCACAAGAAACATCAAACATTGAGGGCTTGACCACGTCACAGTAAGACAAGGCAATTCGCCCCGCGTTCTTGTACTGTACTGTTGGCCTGGCCTCTCAGGTCCGGTCAAGTCAGGATGAGGCCATAACTACCGCTTCATCAACCGCTCTTCTTCCAAGGCACACAACGAATCATAGGCAATACTCTTGCAGTCGTCATATTGGTCGTATTCCTGCAAGTATTGCCAGTGCAATTGGCCGAACCACTAAGCCAAGGCATCTTCGTTACTCTCTCCAAGAGATACTGCGCTCTTTTCTATTTGTCATTCATTCATACTGTGCGCACCTTTTTTTCCGCAATTGCACCCACAAACTGTGTCTTGTCGTTGTGGAGTTTCTTGGTGATGGGGGCCAGAACAAGGTTTTCCTTTCTCCTCTTAAAGAAGCACTTTAGCGGCTTTCCAGATTTTCGGGCTTTTTCTCGCCCGGCTTTAAGAGAAAAAGGAATCCACTCACACAGTTCTGCACCTACACAAATCCAGAAAGTATTCCGTGGAATAAAGAGCAGACCTCTCGACTTGAACGCCATTGGCTCGAGAACTGATGGCTGAAGCTTGTAGGGCGGACCGCGAGACCCTTTCAAGACTTGACCGCGGCAGAGGCACCAGCCAAACCACATGGCACTTGACACTTCCCATTCATCTTTGACTTTCTCTTTGACTCGAGGAGACAAAAGCCTCTGATTCAAAGCCTGAAACTCTGCGGCTTTGTTAACCAGAATAGAAAGCTGTTTCCGCCCGGCATTCACCACACACCATCATAACTGACACGACCGTTTATGACATCTTCCACGCACGTTTCTTTCGTCTCTTCCATGTTTCTGTCGCCGTTCTAGAAAGTAAATCTCGGTTGAGATAGAGTTCCAACGCTCTACCAGCCTCTGAGTTACCTGTCCGCCGGTTCTGGCCGATCTTGTACACAATCACATTCTTCCGTTATGTACGCCTCGTAGAACCGTCACAGGCGCCGTCCAGCACGCCATCAATGCTAATGTAGGTTATGGACAGTTGTCCGGCCGTTCAACAATACAAGCTTCGCTTTGTAGTGTCTTCTCCACTTGACCTTCTAAACAGAGTCTGGATAACTTTTGAGTCAGGCTTGTACTTGTTGACCAGAATGAATGCATTGCTGTGATTCGATCGCATGGTGCTTTACATGGTGGCTGCAAACATCAAGGCGGACTCTCAACACATTGTTCACCTTCAAGCTTGGTCTACGATATTAGTTCTCGGCTCATGTATCGGCTCCATTGGCATTCCTTCGTCATGCAAGTCAGGCGATTCATGGTATGAATGGCTCTCATGGAAATCTAGACTGTCTGTTGTTCCGATAACGCAGAACGTATTGTTCTTTGTCGGTCCGGGCATCTCACTGTTGTCTGCATCATGTTGCTTTCTCTAAACCATGACTCTCGGGACTCTTCTTTCGAGCGCAGATGAGCAAGACTTCATTAGATCTTCCTACCGAACAACCCCTTGACTTCAATATCTGGGGTATTGTGGAATTGGCCCACGCTCGTATTCTCCGTCGACACTCCGGTGTTTGAAGGGCCGTTCCGACGTACATTGGGAACTCCTGTATATCACCCCCACTCACGATCATCTGGGGAAATACGAATTATTGATCTCCTATGCAAGATTGACAGTTCCCTGTGGACCGCAGGCAGATCGAGTCTTTGACATGTTGATCGTGCATGAGTGCAGCTAATTTCCTGACACTGGAGGCTTCCAGGTCGCAATGCCTCCGTGATCGGTCTTTTGCTAGATAACTTGAGATGGTGTGAGGGCAGGTCTTGTGATATTGTTCTGAATGACCTGAGAAAGACCTTACTCGCTCAATTTCCATGTGTGTGTGCTCTCATCGTTGTACTAGACGGCCAACCGGCAAGTTGGTCTCTCGACCATTAACTCTCAAACTCTCTAGCCATCGTAGCGGTCGTTGTAGTCTTGGGCATCCACCAGGTATCTCACTTTGCCGAGGCCGTATATTCATCCGGTTTGAACTGTCTTTTCTCAACTGCGGTATTTTATTCCGAAGATGCAAAGTTGAAGTTACTTACTGATTGTATGCATCAGGCTAGCGTTTATTGTTATCAATCAGCCCAGTGGATTACCCAACAAACAAAACTTCAACAGCCAATTGCACATCTAATGTACCAATTCTGCACGCGGTGGAAAAAATTAACAGCAAAGTAGCCTACAGAGTCTGTGACCATAGAATCAGAGGGCACGTAAAATGAGAGCGATAGTGGTCTTTGGCTGCAGAATGAGGACAAACACATATGCTATAGGGTAGGCGAGATGTGAAGCCAAGGTGAACATGGTGAAGCCCCACCAAACTCGGTGAGTTCGCTGAGCTTTCGCGATAAGATAAGCCAGAATTTAATTTTTTCGAGTCGCTTCGGCTTCTTCAACACCATACGACCGCGATAGCTTCGCAACAGGCCCGACACAACAATGGCGCCAATTGACCCCGCCGCCGCCAAGGCTGAAAAGAAGGCGAAAAAGGAGAAGAAGCGAGCCCGAGAAGAAGATGCAGCTGCCGACACCGAGCGAAAGCATAAAAAGTCAAAGAGCGTCGCTGCCGCAGAAGTACCTGAAGCAAGCAGCGATTTGAAGGCTGAAAAGAAAAAGAAGAAGAGCAAGAAGGACAAGCATGCCGAAGATGTAGTCGCGCAACCAGATACAGAAGCTTCTGCGGTAGAGGATAAGCCGGAGAAGAAACATAAGAAGAAGAAGCATCACGATGCGGAAGTTGCAGCCACAGAAGAGGCCGACACCCCGGTTGCAGCGGATAGCGAGAAAAAGAAAAAGAGCAAGAAGAAGCACAGGGAAACCGAAGCGATAGAAATTGCAGAGCGACCTAAGAAGTCCAAGAAGGATGAGGCCGCTGTTGAGCCAGAGGAGGATGCTTCACCCACCGACATTGACGCTATGGATGTTGACATGCCCCCCCCCGCCAAACCCTCAAAGTCGAGCAGCAACATTTACCAACCACCAGATATCCCCGCAAACCCTCAATTCCCCTTCTTCACCCAGACCGTGTCACTCTACGAGCCTCTCTTCCCCATTGGCTGGGCGCAGCCTGTCACAAACTGCCAGCAACAGCATCTCTCACATCTCCGAAACAAGTACGTGCCTTCGCTGCGCGGTGTTCTCCTCGATTACAAGAATGTCGCTTTCGGTGAAAAACCTGGACGAAAGGGTGCGGCTACGGATGATGAGTCGCCGGCGACTGTCATGGCCAAGGGCGAGTCTGCTGTTGGCTTTGGCTGGATTACTGCCGATGTTGATCTTTTCGTGCCGAGTCGCGGTGCTTGGATGGAGGGCAGTGTTAACTTGCAGACTGAGGGACACATTGGTGTTGTTTGCTTTGGCAAGTTCAACGCTTCAATTGAAGCTCGTCGACTTCCTCCCGACTGGAAGTGGGTTCCCAACGAATCCCCCGAGGCTCAAGGCTTCGAGGAGACCGCTTCAGTCATCACCGCCGACGATCACGGCGTGGTTCGTCAAATCCACAGCACCGGTTTCTGGGCCGACGGTAACGGCGAAAAAGTTAAGGGCAAGATTCGCTTCCGGATACGTAACTTCGACGTCGGCACCAGCGGTGAGACCAGCTATCTCAGCTTGGAGGGTACAATGCTCGACAAGGCTGGTGAGAAGGCCGTTGTCGCTGAAGAAGCAGAGACAGCCAAGATGCGAAAGGGCAAGAAGGGCAGCCAGCGCGTCCAGAGAAGACGTATTCCAGAGTTTGCAATGACACGATTTGCTGTAGAGGGAGAGGAGCAGACGGAGGATAACGAGGTGGAGAAGCGCGAGGTTCTGGCGCTGCCCGAGGATCTGTAAAAGAAAAGCATGGGACTATAGGGAGCCAGGAGTTGTGTGATACCTCGATTTAATGATGAACACTGTTACTAAAAAGTTTGCGCTAATGCTAAAAGATCGCTGCCTTTGTCGTCACAAAGGATCCTGCCCAGTACTTATATACAAAATCGACCCAAATCTTAACGCCGAATACGTGATACATAAAGGCTGCTCATGCAGCAGCCTTGACCATAGGCTCCCATGGTCGGGCCAAGTTCCAGAGATATACTTCTCCGACGGGCTCTTCGCCCAAGGCCTTGACGAGAATGTGTTGAAAGAGAGGGACGTTCGAGAAAAGAGGGGTAACGGGGGAGATCGATCCTCGATCCCAACCCGGAGAAAGACCATGCGCCCATGAGGGTTGTCGGACGAAATCCTCAACTTTATCGTGATATGCATCCCAATCACCAGAGTGATCATTCACGACGACCTGAAACCTCACACCCTGAATGTCAACCGTGATGCGCTGCACCATACTCGGAAACCCAGCCTCAGCACCTGAGCTCAAAATCCAGGTATAATCCGTCTGATCACCGTTACTCTCCCAATCATACCAAACCTGTGTCCCCATCTCAGAAAAGTCATTAAGAACAAGACGACCTTCTGCATCAAAGCTCAGCTCGCAATGTCGTGCGTCAATACCCGGCAGTGAAGGGAGGACAACATCGCATGTTGAAGGATCGGAACCGAGAACGAAAGACCCAGGGCGTTTGGGGGCTTTGTCGAAGGAGAGTTTAATGGCGCGAGAGGGACGGCTGCCCAGGAGGTTTGGAAGCCGAGAGAGGAGAGTTGGGGATGAGGTTGTTTGCACGGCGCGGGAGATGTTGGAGGGTAGATGTGTTGTTTTGTCAGCGAGAGAGTTTCGCGCTGTGGGGACTAGCCAGGCGATGATGTCGGACATGATGATTATAAAGATTGAAGTAGAGAGAGTGGTGTTGTAGAGAGGGTATATAGTGAGTTGACCAAAGATGGTGTTGATGATAGTGGCGGTATAGTATAACAAGGCTCAAACGAGAGAAGCTAAATACTCGAGATGATATAAATGATTTAGTTGCAATAGAATAAAAAGAAGAAAGCACGCTGAAAAAAGGACTGTCGAGTTAATCTTGGTGGTGTTGACCTCCGGTTTATATCGTAAGTCAACACTTCACCCAACGCCGTTGCGCCGACAACCACTGGCCATCAATGCACCGCGCCGAACGCGACGCGAATACCATGAGAGGCTCAGATTGAGAAATACTCGAAAACACTTGTTTCAATCTGCTAGGCTGCTCTGTGTTGTGGTGTTTGAGCGTGGGTGAATGAGAGCCAATCATTTTTGGTGATCCTGGTGATGGGGATAGCCGGAGCCACTGGACGACGGCATTGGGGAAATGGATGAGAAGAGAAAGTTAGAGACATTTTAGGCAATGGTAATGCTCTTGGAAGGTTTGGGTGAGGGGATTTGATGTGTTGTTTGAAGTGGTAGGTTGGAGTATGCTTAATTGAGTGGTCGTGAAGTTGGACCCTGCATGCATTTGACTGACTCATAGAGTGTTTTGTTTCATAGACTGTGCTTTTGAGATGTTATTTCGAATAGAAACTCAAGACTGATATGATATACGCCCTTGGAGAGAGAAGCTTGGCTCTGTATCTAGGCATGCTGTAACTTGTTCCATATCCATTAGGCAAGCATCGACTCACACAGTCTACGTTACTCGACAAGAACAGTCAAAACATGACACGAAAAAGGAGAAGGGGGCTACCTTGAGACAGAATCTGAGCGGCTAGCCCTTTTACTCAATCATTGACTGAGATTGGACTGAGGTTGGGGTGTCTGAGGCACGATCTTTGCCTTGTTCTCGATTGTTGTGACATGCAGTCCGCGGGCCGCAATAGGGATAGAGCCAGTATGAGGGAACATAGCGAGAGTTGATTGACTGCATCTATGAAGGGTCTTTTAAATTGTCACTTCCAGCCATAAGTCCTTCAAGAGAAGCTACTGAAGTATTGGGCAGATGTCTAGACCTTGGATGTTATCTCAGGTACGCCCTGACTTTTGGCACTGCGAGGCAACCGCCAGACAGACTGGGTGGTTCACTGCCACTTGCCAACGCTTGCACCAAAACTCATTTTTCTTTTCTTTGGGCACCCCGGTTCTTACCTGTGCAGTTGGCCTGACCCCTCTTTCTATTCCTTGTCTGATCTTCATTCCCCTTGTCAACCTCCGCGATGGATGAGCCCGACGACCACGCGATCGCCCTTAGCATTGCGCAGGCCGTCGAAGCCGACGCAGAACTCATTACGGCTCTCATTCGTGAGGATGAGCAGGCCAGACGAGACCACGAATTTGCCATGCAGCTGGAAGAAGACTCAGATGCCACGCCCGAAACAGATGATGATGGTGATCATGTTGGGCTTGATGACGAAACGTACCATACACTCCATGCTTTCAACGTCGCTGCTCAGCCAACAGAGAACACTGAAGTTGAGATGGAACTCAGTGATGAAGAAGATCACGATGACATGAGCTTTGGAGAAGAAGATGAGACAGAGCGTGGAAGCAACCCTGACGAGGACTTGGAGGGTGACGCCGATAATCAGAGCGACTGCACAGCTTCTCAAGAGGACGTCTCCTACATGGATGAAGATGAGATCCAGGCAGAGGAAGTCCAGCCCGACGGAACCCAAACAGAGGACGCCGAGAAAACCAAGGAAGAGCAAGATGCCGAGAAGCACCCAGGAACCGCGTAGGCCGCGTCCCCCGCTCCCTCCGAGCTACACGTCGAAACGAAGGAGTGCCTCTACTGCAGCGACCAGTTCCCCAAAGATGAGGTTTACGAAGCACCCTGCTCCCACGGGATGTGCCAGCCATGTCTCATCAGAAGCATCCAAACAGCGATGAAAGACGAGTCTATCTTCCCGCCAAAGTGCTGCGGCCAGGCCATTCCCATGAACGCAACAAATGTCTACATCACCGGAGAGTTATTGGCCGAGTTTGAAGACAAACGAGAAGAGTTTGCAACAGCAAAGCGCACATACTGCAGCGATCGGACATGCTCTGCATTTATACCCACTCGATCCATCGATGATGGTATTGGCCGCTGCACTCGCTGCGAGAAGAAGACGTGCCTTAATTGTTTGAGCGAGGCACATGAGGGTACATGTACCGACGACCCTGAGTCACAACGGGTTATTCGTTTGGCTGAGGAAAAGGGATGGCGACGTTGTGAAGAATGCAAGAACATGGTCGAACTGGACCACGGCTGCTTTCACATTTGTAAGTTACCTGACCTGTTGTTCTGTGCGTTATCTAACCGTTGTTCTGATATAGCATGTCGCTGCAGCTACCAATTCTGCTATCGCTGCGGCGAGAAGTGGAAGACCTGTGACTGCCCTCAATGGGACGAGGAACAACTCATGGCGCGGCGAGCAGCAGCAAATGCCGCTGCACCAGCACTGGCAGCAGCACAACGCCAGTATCCTCCATGCCGTCACCAAGGCTACGTTCGGTTTGACCGTGAGCGCCGTGAAGAACATTGCGACGATTGTGGGGAATTGATGTGGCATTTCATTATGTGTTGTCCAGGGTGTGGCCTCGAGCTTTGCCTTCCATGTCTCTTGAGACGCCGACGCGCGTTGTGAATATGAGGTTGAAGTTGGTTTGGCTCTTTTGCTTCCTCGGATCTCTCCTCCACTCGGATCCAATTTGGTGGGGTTGTTAGTGGTTTGGTGGGAAACCTCCCGCGGAGAGCAAGAAAACATTAGAGCTTAATATAGAGTGTCAAAATAAATTCAACAATAGGTATGTGAACTTATGCCAAGTTTCTTGAGTCTTTTTTTGTCACTCAGGATCAAGGCCCTGAGTTTTCTTTCCTCCCTGGACATCATACAAGCACTAACGTTGACGCCATCAAGTCCCTGGACAACACCATCCGCGGATAAAGCCATTACCTTCGATAGCGGTATTTCCGGTAGATATTTCTTGTAGCGATGAATATTCAGAGAAATCAACAATAGATTTTCTCATCTCGAGAAGAATACCAAAAGACCGAGCCAGAAGGCATTGTATTACCACCCTTTTAAGTGTCTTACAGCAGTGCACTTACATTGACGTCTTCGACAATACCACAATATGCGACCTCCAGCTTGGATGCAGCCAGTACTGTTAGCAAGCTCTCTGCTGTCTCAAAGTACCAATGCGTTATTCAACTACGAAGTAGAAGACCAGGCCGTCCTATCGACAAAAAATGAGGCTGCACAGAGTAAGCCAAAGACAAGCCTTGTTGGGAAGAAGAACATTGTCTTCATTCTCACAGACGACCAAGACGCTGTCCTAGACTCCGTCTCTTATATGCCCAAACTCAAAGAGCATATTATTGACAAGGGCACATCGTTTGTCAACCACTTCACTACCACAGCCATCTGCTGTCCATCTCGTGTAGCACTTTGGACAGGCAAACAACCCCATAATACGAATGTAACGGACGTCAATCCACCATATGGTAAGTTGCAGTTTTCAGTAGTCTTCGAATAAAATGCTGATCGAAAAGGTGGCTTCCCCAAGTTCGTCTCACAAGGACTGAACCATAACTACTTACCTGTATGGCTGAAAGAAGCTGGTTACAACACATACTACACCGGCAAGCTCTTCAACGCCCATACTATCAATAATTACAACTCGCCTTATCCAGCAGGATGGACAGGAACCAACTTCCTCCTTGACCCGGGTACTTATGACTACCTGAATCCTATCTACCAGCACAACCAGGAGCCACCAGTTCAACACAAAGGAGTGCACACTTCAGACTTGATTTCTAAGTATGCACATGAGCTTCTCAAGGAAGCCATCGATTCCGAGAATCCATTCTTCGTCGCTATTGCGCCTGTAGCGCCTCACTCCAACGTCAATCTTAGGCGGCAACCTGGAAATCCGAGTGCTCCTCTAATGACTATTCCCATTCCCCTGGAGAGGCACTCTCATCTTTTTGAAGGGGTTAAGGTCCCAAGAACAGAAAACTTCAACCCAGACTCGGTATGTTCTATTGAGACTTGGACTAGAGCCAATACTGACAGGATGACAGCCTAGTGGTGTGAGTTGGATTCACAAACTCGCCCAGCTCAACGACTCATCAGTCTCGTATCTCGATGACTTCTACCGCGCTCGTCTCCAGGCTCTTCAGGGTGTCGATGAGATCGTTGAGCAAGTGACCAAGCAGCTTGAGGACGCTGGCATCCTAGACGAGACATACATCATCTACAGTTCTGACAATGGATACCATCTGGGTCAGCACCGACTGCCTCCTGGCAAGGAGTGTGGCTTTGATGAGGACATCCGGGTACCTCTTTTCATCAGGGGCCCAGGTGTATCTTCCGGCTCCATTGAGAATTCCGTGACTACACACATCGACCTTGCTCCTACGATTCTCAGACTCGCAGGCGCGGACCTTCGCAGCGACTTTGACGGAACTCCCATCCCGGTGTTGCCCACTCAGGACAACAAGCGACATGAGCACGTAGCGGTTGAGTACTGGGGTGGCGCCATCGCTGAAGGCGAAATCGGCGGTTTTGGTATGTTCGGTCGACCTTGACTGTTAAGTTTGATTTACTGATGGGGTGCTACAGATGGTAAAGGCCAGATCTTCGCACAGAACAATACATACAAGGGCGTGAGGATAGTTCATGAGGACTACAATCTTTACTACTCGGCTTGGTGTAACAACGAGCACGAACTCTACGATCTCAAGGTATGTTTGTCTTAGTGCTGTTGACTGGCTTGATGCTTACCACCCTCAGACGGACCCAGGACAGTTGGACAATCTCTTCCCCCACGATGATGCAAAGGCCAGCGCTACACTCCTGGGAACCACTACCGGACAGGTCCTCAACCGCCTTGATGCTCTCATGCTCGTACTGAAGTCCTGCAAAGGCAACACGTGCATTGAACCATGGAAGATCCTGCATCCGGAGGGTGGCGTGACAAGCTTGAAGGATGCCCTTCAGGCAAAATTTAACACCTTCTACAAGGAGCAGGTCAAGGTTCGGTTCGATCGCTGTGAGTACGGATACTTGATTGATGCTGAGGGACCTCAAATTGGATATGAGTATCGTGAGGGCCTGGAGTGGCATCATTGGACTTGAGGGGCTGTCTTGTGATTATGACCGCATTATTAGTAGTCTATAAAACATGGGCTATAGCATCTGGTGTTACTTAAAATAAAGCCAAGGATGCATGTAAGGACATATATAACGAGGATTCTTCTCGATAATAACTGGCGTGATTAATAAGTGACAGATCGAGGGTCGGCCTTTGTCAGCATAGTTTGTAGCATCACGACTTTATCAACCTAAGAGTGGAGAACTGGAATATGGCCTTGTGATGTCTTTGGGCTTCGCAGAATCTGGATATGCGCTGATATCGTATTGTTCTTACGCGATGAAGACCTCGAGGCCCCAAGCTTGCTTTCCTTCAGCACACTTGAGCAGTTTATGAGGAATAATTGAATAGGCTCAATCCTAGGTCAACAGACGTCGCTTCTGGTCGGTCTACCAAAGAGCATTTGAGTTCCAATGGAATTTCCAGAAGCCTGATCATTTTGATGGATCTAAGATCCTTGTCGTGCCTTGCGAACTGTAAGTCAAAGCGTTTGGTCGATAGAGCTGTCTCTGATGAAGTGCTAGATGCCAATATGCTGATTGACTGGAGGTAGAAGTTCGTGGGTTGAGGATTATGTGTAACAGAAAGAAAACAAGAAACCAGAAAAAGATGGAGAAGAGCATTGTGCAACTGTCTCACTGGTTAAATGTCTGTCTCTTCACCGAGGTGTAGGTCCGGAGCCGGTGGTGAACGGCCCCACCATCTCCGGCACGGATGAGGTTGAAGTTGTGATCATCTCAGGCTCGCAACGAATGTTACAAGGGGATAGTTAGAAATATACTAAGCAAATAACATACTCAGTACTGCAAGAAGACTTATCATTAGATTCAATGCAGCACAAGGTGATTTGGTGATTTGAAGTCGGCGTGGTAATTCACAAGTGTTCATTGGACGGAAATCCATTTCTGCCGGAAATACCAGGCACAAACCGACGCATCCGACCTTGAACCGAAAGAGCATCTCACGACAGCTCTGCCAATCCAAGACAACCTCACATCTCGAAGTCCAATTGATCAGCAACCATGGCTTCCGACGCTATCACTGAGCCGCGGCGTACGTATCGACCCGATTACTCAAACTCGAGCGACTTTTTCCTACCGAAAATCGACCGCTGACTTGCTGAGCAGAAGCGACCCGCGAGGAGATGCGCGATGCCAAACTCCCTCTGGCCTACCGAGACAGCTGCGCTCACCTCCTGATTCCTCTCAACAAGTGCCGACGGGATACTTGGTATGCCCCCTGGAAGTGCTCGGTAAGTCAATTACCTTTTTCCAGAGCTTGAGCCCAAGGAAGCCCAAGTACGCGGCTACACCGAGCTCAGCAGCTCAGCCCAGCCAAGCTTCAGCCCAACAAAAAGCCGATCATTACCGAGATACCAATTCCAATATCAATAAAACACCATGCTTACGCTAGAGGGATTGACTAGGATGAGCGACATAGCTACGAGAAGTGCCAGTACGTCGAGTTCAAGAAGCGAGTCGCCAAGATGGACGAGTTGAGGGAGTCGAAGGGAGGTGCACGAAGCAACTAGAGGACCAGACAAATATTCCCGGGTATAGGGCCGGGCCGGAACTGTACATTTTTACAAACAAGCCAAGCCAATGTGTTTGACAAAGAAACCGGAATAGAAAGAGGCATTCCACCTGAAATGAAACGCAATCGAGAACAAGACGAACGAGAAAGACGAAATTGTGAAATGATGGCGGAGCCTACATGGCGTGAACAACTGGAATCGATGGGCTAATGGAAATAGGCAAGCGAGGAGGTTTGGGCAGAGCCTCATGAGATGCGGATGCGCACTTCCACGGCATAAGAGAGGGACCGGCAAAGAGTGGAGGAACAGTGGGACTTGGGAGTTGAATAGTGACAGGAATAAGAGCACGACTTGCAATGTCGCAGGACATCGTGGCGGAAATACCCTGTCTGGGCCGGCATAAGACGACAAATACGCCGACGTGGTGTTGTGCCGGTTCCAAGAGGTCCAAGGGTGAGAATTATATAACGAGGCCGTGAGCCACCGAGAGACTGTGAAGTTGACTTGGAGATTGCCAGACAGGTTGAGTTGTGGTGTTTTCCATGATTTCCTCCCATCTGTTGCCTGAATATCACCAAGTTTTTTGTTCTTCAGTGCGTTGACCATCCATCGGCAGTTGGTTTCCGCAGAGCCTCAACACCACCATTTCCTATCGCCAAGTCCTTATCGATTGCTGATCAACAGCCTTGACCATGGCTTTGAGAGGCACGATAAGATATGGACGACTTTTGCCGCTGTGTTTAGCCACTTGATGGCTGAGGCATTGTGAAATTGATGATCAACACGAAGACCGGAATTCGTCGGCTCAAGAAAGACACAAGGGGATGGCACAGCTCCTTTTCCCTTGATCTTGCACGCGATAGGGCAGATGACGATGAGTCGTGGAGCTTATTGAGAGTGGCATGGTCCCAGCGCATCACGAGTCAGATCATGTTCACTTCAGCCTCGCAGGTGCAACTCCCAGGAGGCTCATGCGCTGAAAAGAGCCGCATGCAGGCGGTTCAAGCAAAGTTTTACGCTATGCAAGGTCCCACTCGCCCCAAAACCAGGCAGTCAGCGGGTGGCTTGGCGGGAAATCCACTTTAGCATCCGAAGATCCTGGCAATGGAACCACATTCAACGTGATTCCCTTGAGATGAGATCCACTACCGATCCATCAAAGATTCAGGCAAGCAAACCTTGTGTCAACGACGATCCACTACCGACCGGTTTGGCTCGGCTCGGGACATAGTCATCACTGCCATCAACCGGCCCGGTTATGGTCGTGAGCATCGACTCGGCCGGGTGTGGATACATATATATCCCAGGCTCGCGTCTTGGATTTACTGCCAAGACTACTACTACGGAGTCTCCGGTGACTTCACAACAACACAATTGGATCACCACACGTTACGTGGAACCACTATTTGATTTCTCTTATATAACAGTTTCTAACAAACGCTGATCGAGTATAACATGACACACATATACAGGGATGACAGAGTTCAGGAGATACCAACGTAATGCTCTTACAAAGGGTGAAAGAATGATTCCCGCTGTCTAAACGAAAAGAATAACTGGATACTTTACTTCATACACGAGTCCGAGACCTGCTCAGAAGAGGGCATTGCTTCCGCAGTCGAAGACGCCCTGGATGGAACTGGAGTCGTTGGCAAATAGGTCCAACAGCTCCGTGATAGATGACCACAGACCAGCCGCGTTCATAAAAATCGAAATGGCAATGAGGAATGCGTTGACACAGGTCAACAGGATCTTGGTGGGGCTGGCAAACATCTGGTGCCAGTTCATGTGGAACCAGAATACGGCGCTGAAGCCGAATGTGAACCACGAGATGGTAGTCGCCGAGGCAATAGACAAGATAGAGTCGAACACGGGGATGGCGTTGGAGAGGATGAAGCAGAGAGCCCAGAAGACGGTCACGATGGTCATCCAGATGGACCAAGAGCGAACATTGTTGGCAGTCATCTCGCTCTGGAGCTTGAAGTGCTTCATCACCTGGACGTACACATACTTGATTCCGGTGTGGCCAAAGGCGAGTCCGGTGGACAGAACAGCGGGGAGGACAATGCCGTAGGCGATCTTGGCAATGTTCTCTGAAGCCGAGCCGAGGGCTGGCGAGACAGTGTATTCACCAGCAAGGCAATAGATGGCAATAGCCACGACAACGTAGAAGGTGATGGACACAACCTCCAACCAGGCAAGGGCAAAGCCAAAGTCCTTGACGGGGTCGATCATCTCAGCCATGTAAGTGACGAAGTTGATGTTACCAGAGTAAGCGTAGCAGATCTTGAGGCATGCGTTGAGGCCAGAGCGGAAGTCGGGGTTCGCTACGATCTTGATGTCCTTCTTCCAGCCGACGGGCGCAGCGGTAGGGTTCTTGACACCGAGGGAGATCATGACCAGGACTGAAGCGGCGATGACGGAGACCATGCAGGGGATGCCGGACTGGGAGACGAACTTGGAGGTTCGGGGCGCGCAGAGGACCCAGCAGCAGAGACAGCCGACGCCGATGAAGCCCACAGTGCAGATGGAGTGGCTGGAGATCGTGTTGAAGGCGATAGAGAGCGTGACACTCGCCGAAGCAGCTGTCATGATCACCTGGACCAACAGACCGATTCCAGAGGCGATAGCAAGAGGACGGCCGCCAACAACTTTGGTCATGTCAACGACGTTCAACACATGAGGATGTCTTCCAAAGAACTGTTTCAGCACGAACGCAGTATACCATGACAAAAGACCAATGCCGATAATAGCAATAAGGCCAGGAATAATACCCATTGTCTTGAGGACGCTGGGTAACGACAACACACCGAGACCGACTTGGTTGGTAAGTAGAGCAAAGGTGGTGTCCCATTTTGTCATATTGCGGAAGTTCTTGGAGCCCTCGCCGCCGCCGAAGCCATTGTCTACGACGGGGACGTTGTGGGCGGAGTGAAGATCTATGTCGTGGCCCTTTTCATGGTCGAGGGGTACTTTCTCTTTGCTGTTGGTCTTGCTGGAGTCGTGGCCTTGGTCTGAAGGGTAGATGTCGTTGTGGACGTCTTGAGGATATGTAGACATGATGGCGGC
Source organism: Fusarium denticulatum (assembly GCA_013396175.1). Classification (NCBI taxonomy): domain Eukaryota; kingdom Fungi; phylum Ascomycota; class Sordariomycetes; order Hypocreales; family Nectriaceae; genus Fusarium; species Fusarium denticulatum. Next base: position 15,664 of record JAAOAK010000530.1, on the reverse strand, counting down.
TATGTGCGTATAGATGAGTATGTGTGTATGGGTATATGAGTATATTGAACAGATTTGCTTGCTTAGGGAGTACACATGAGTTATGATATATGATGGGGTATATAAGATGGATGAGGAGGACGGGGGAGGATGAAGTGCAACTTGAACACAGAGATGGAAGAGGAATATATAAGATACTGAGTTAGCAAGGCTAAGCGTACAGGTAGGTCGGATAAGAGCTCGGAATTCCCTCATTAAGCTCCGCGTAGAGAATGGATTCTGGCCGTGCTTTGCTTGGTATTTGGGGGGAGCGGGTTCCACCAAGATAGGACTTGTAGTCGGCGAAAGGGCAGCCTTGGAATTTCTGGGGAGACCCTCTTTCTTTCGCCGTACCTATCTACGGAGTAGTACATCAGTCCGTTGGGGGCAAAAACCGTGCCTTGTTCTTCTTTTCGTACTCAATTTAGACTATGAGGTAACAAATCAGCTGTGACGGTCTCCCCATCTGTGGATTCTCTCTCGTGAGGAGATGCTCTACACTTGATACTGCACCTCAGAGTAGATGCAGGACCCTTGGGGCAAAACACTCCACGTTCAGTGAGGGATTACATGGGGTTCGAATTGAGCGTTTCTGTTAGGTATTTGCATGGTGCAATTTGATGGAGTAAAAAGCTGGGGGCATGGGAAAGGGATCAGAGTGGTGGAATCGCGCTAGAAGGCCGTCATGTTACGTACATGATAATGACAACCCAAGCCGATTAGCAGCAGGGAGACTGGACCGGTTTGCCCGTTGTTTTGGGGCTATAAATCCGGGCCGTTAGTAATGACTGATCTACATGTTGCTGTAGACTTGTGTGTATCTATGGAGAGAGCTGTTGTCATCACTCGGTAGTTATAGGGTCTATCATCAATGATCTTCATCATGGTATCCAAGATGATACTCCATGATGTCTGCTCTCTAAACAAAGGTCTTCTCATGAATTGGTTCTTCTCATGAGTTTACAGGTACCGCTTGTTGTTCGCCTCTGAAATGTGGTTCCAATAAGCTTGGCTACACTCATCCGAAAAAGGCAATAAAGCTACAAGTTACCTAGTTTCAAAACTTTTTTCACTGAATTCGAGGCTGACGGGCGCGTTACCGAGAGAGGGTTAAATCCGCAGCATGGACCCGAGGTGGAGATTCCCTTTCTGGCCTCTTTTTTTCCATAGCAATAAGGTACTTGCTTTGTATGATATGTCTGATGTTTTGATGATCATGCCATTCGAAGTTGAAGGGCATGGATTTGGGTTCTTGTGTTTCTGTTATGATATGGAAAATGCTGCAGCAGAGTTTTTGCCACGCCAAGATTTGGGGCTTGGAGGTGCGGAACAAGGGGACTGATGTGCTGTTTTGGGGAAATTTGGAGAGACTTTGGAGATGGGCTCAGATTTACAGGGGTGAAGTCCACTGAAGAAGCCCTATAATTGTCTTTTTCTCTTCTGCAGAAACGGTCAACCGGTCTATCGAAGATATGGCGTTAAACAACCAAGTAACCACGACTCAACGAAATAGGTATTACTGAGGAATGAGCTTAGTGCAATGTCATGCAAGAGTCAGTCACTGCGGCTTACAGTATCCTCAGCGCGGAAAATAACCCCAAGCATCCCTGTCCTTTATGTCGTCATCCCTAATCCCTGACAACGCACCTCTTTTTTGCCTCAGGGGTTTCGGTTCATCCATCCTGCACACATGCACGCACTGCACGAAAAGCAAAAAAGAGTTCTAGTCGAATTCTAGAAGATTATGGCGTGGGGTGTTCCGTGATACGATATTCGGTCTGAGTCCGTTGCCAAGAGAACACCGCTTGAACTTTTCTACTCTGATGAACCTATTACTTCAAGTCTTTTGGCCTTGGCAACAAAGAGTGAGATGGTATATTACGAGTCACTCGGCTTTTACGTACAATAAACAAAACCTGTCCATTGTCCCCATGGGACATCTCCATATTCCCCCAGCAATTTCACCTCGGGATATCCGGGGCACTCCAGCTTTTCGTTCTCTTGGCTATTGGAACGTAGTGTGTTTGAAGAATGTTGTATCCAAACCGAAATATTATCGACAGACGTGACCTGTGCGTGGAGGTAATCCCGATGTCCTGAATCATGCTATTTCCTAAATGGTGCACTATAGGCTCTGCCGCCGGCAGCTAGATGGGTGTCTTCCGTGTCGCTGCCGGTTCTTGTTTGGCCCTGTAGATCTGGGAATTCTGCGGCTTGCAGGGGTAGGCTGTGCTAATGCATCATTCGATGCGAGTTTGTTACTTGGGGTTGAAAGGAATACACCAAGATCGTCAGTGTTTCTGGAGGGAATCGATGAATAACGGTTCGACTATCGTCGGTTTAAAAGCAAACATGATAGACACCTTGACAGCCTATCATGTAATACATACAGAGTAAAGACAGTTTCGTCATCTCTTCATCGACCCTCTGAATCGTTATGCATCAAGCCGTCTCGTACCGAAGCTTGGCTTCTCAACATGGCAAGTATCATCTCCCCAAGCATCCGTCAATCTCCCAAAGTCTTGGCCGGTAAAAACATCCGGCCTCCCCAAACTCACTGCAGATCCTGAATCCTCATATTTACAAAAGAAACATCAATGCCCGCGTCAGCATCATGATAATAGCTCTTGTAAGTAATAAAGGCCGACAATCTGGATGCCTATCACATCACATCACAGCGTTAGGCCTCATGAGGGTCTAAGCATAATTCACGTCCCCGTCGCTTCAGCGGAAAGAGTCGGTCTTTCTCGCCAGTGCTTCTCCGCTCGCTGAGGGCTTCATGTCCAATAAGCTTGGTTAGCGAGTGTTTTTGTCTGTGCTGATATCCTCACCGATGTGTATATGGCCCGAATGTTCTCCATTCAGGACCGGCTTCAAAGCCGGCGATATCCTCTTGCACAAGTTATGCTTTGCCACGATGCTTTAATTACGTATGGAGTCTTATCGGTTACTTGGTATAGAGGCTCGAGTGTCAAGGGTCTTGATTCATTCCGCGGCGGGGAAATGGTGAAGAAGGTCGTTCCGAAGTGAAAGCAGGGACAGGTTTCCCATTGCCTTGATGGAGATCTTGTCCCCCGTGAGATAACGTCTATCAATCTTATGACTTGATCATATGACTCCCTCAACTCTTTTACGTTACTTGAAAGGAGAGTTAGGCTTTGACAATGTCATCAAAGCTCAGTCTGGCATCAACATCGTTAACATGGTGGGTATGTTTGCGGTTGTGGACAGTTCAAACGTGGGATGAAACATTGAGGCTTTATTTTTTCCTCTTGCAAAGTTAGGAGAATGATTTTTGGGCTCTAAATGATGTCCCCGACCTGAAGTATCCTTGTTAAGTGAGGTCTTAAATCACATCTTGAACCAGAATGGACACTCTTTGACTTGGACAGTGGGATGTTTCCAGCTTTGACTTTGTCATCGAATTAAACAAAAGCCTCTTGATCGGGTTGAAAGATCGCCTCATTAAATTTGGGCATCAATAATAAGTTTAGACGTCATAAATGTTGAGTCAGGAGACGGTTCCCAGTTCCTCTCAAGTTCTCGAGACTTCATTTCACTTCGTGCATCAGGTTGATAGACTCAACCTCTGTCAGTCTCAGAAGCTATCTAGCTTACTTGCTTACTTGCTGTCGTCAATGACTTGGTCTAGCTGATTTCTGCTTTATTTGGTTTCACACATATGATACCGGCCCCGTTGGCGAGCTGGACCTCAAGGCTATCCTCGAAAGCTCCCCTTGACGCCTCCGCCAACACTCATAGAACCTTAGTCCGGGCCGGTGCCAACATATGGGTTTCCGGACTATTCTATGAGCTTCTACAGAAGTCCTCGAATGGTTCCGTAAATTTTTGGGCGAAAAGGTGGAATTAACTCGACGAATCTCTAATGGTTGTCTGAAGCCTTTCTCTCCAAGCTTTGTATCATTAGAACGCATTGCACACTGCAACCACCATCTCTCACTGTTTGCCGTCTAAGGATACAAGGGAAGGGTGGAAATCTACATATTAATGTATCCGGTGGTTGTCCCCAGTGTTTTTCTATCTATCAAGTCTCGTGTTGTGCCATGGCAAGGTCAGGCTCAGAGACTGTTTACCGTCCCACAAGAGACTAGACTATCTCGTTACTCACTTTATTTCCCTTCATAGTTCGAAAGCCATAAGAAAAAAAGCATTGCCTTATAGCCAACCCCCATTTCCGGTTGGTTTCATGTCAAAAACAAATGTCCGTCTCGTGCCCTTACGAGCATGCCACCGCAATTGAAGAGCTTAGAATGTATTTTTCATACATTACAAGACTTTACTAGAACATACCTCGTGGATTGTCTAATTCTGTTCGCAGATAATCTTCTCCGCTGTGGCAACCCCTCGTATCTGTGGTGTTTCTCGATTACTGACGCACTGAGCAATGGACAATGCCGACCTTTGCCTGAGGAAACTGAAGGTGATGACCGTTACTTTACTACCGCCTATGCCGAATCCTATACTCATTTTATCTACTTAAATACAGTTTCTTCCTGCAACTCTCGCGATGTAGTATTTGTGCAAGTATCAGTTGTCATAAGTAGATTGGTATTTGATTTGGCATTGCTAGACTACAAACCGTCTCTGTGGTGTACACTGAATATCTGTGTGACATATAAACTGAACCGGCAAGAACTTTTTATACCACCTCTTGCAATCTTTATTCGCAGAACTAATGCGATTTTACAACCAGTTGTGTCAAGGGAGCCGAGCCCACCACTGACTGTATCGCCCTGTGCATCAGAGCACAGCCGATATTTGGCGACACTTCTCTCAGAAGCCCATAAGCTATGGAAATTATACGCGAGGAAAGCGAGTGGATGAGCCTGAAAGGAACTCACATCCTCAGGTTCGGCTCTATTGTTGAGTCCCTCGAGCCTCTGCATCTGATCACACAGCACAGTTTCTCTTCTTTTAGAGAAACTTTATTCTCACTACATGTCCAATCCACAAGCCCATCATCCCAAAGATAAGGCTGAGAGTGTAAATTCAGTGGCGTGTAACAATTCGTACCTGCTTGTCGCGTAGGTTTGCAGGAGCACTGGTTGAAGCAGTTTGCCCAGTACCATGCTCAAGGAGCATCTCCTGAGTTTTCAGTTAAACAAACTCCGGATTCGTTCGAACCTTCTCCAATATTACTGTTACCGTAATAGATGTGGTAAAGGTCAACATGGATCGGTCATGAGACATGATTTCGTATGTCTCTCACCTAGATGCCTCAGAGCCAACCTGAAATGAGTCTACAGATTGCCTACATGACAATAAGAGAAGCATCTGAGTACACTGCAATATTTATCTTATAAGCCTTCGGTCTCTGGCCTTTCTGTTCTTGCTAGTCACATAGGTCATGCGTGGAAGAGACGGGGCTTCAATATTGAGCCAAAAGAAGGGCACATTTATCACAATGATTGATCCACATCTGAATTCTTGAGGAATACAAAATACACATCATAATCTGTAATGATAAGATGAATCACAAAACCCAGACTCAGAGTGAATGACTGGAAACCGCCGCGAGACGTTGTGTCATCTCATCCCTAGGCGGACATATAGGGTAACCTACGTCTCACCGCAGCCCCGTCCGCCCACATCAACAACTCACAACTCAACGTATCAACAGAGTATCATCCGGCACAACCGGAAAGTCAATATCTCAATCATCCTAACTACCACCCACCCCAATCTCTTTCCAACCTCTCAACCGTCAAAGCACACCTCAAACACTCCCTTCCAGTTAAACACCACAAAATGGGCTCATCAGACATCCCACCCCCCTCAGCACCACCATGGCTCGTCCCTGCATCAACAGCCTGCCTCTCCCTCGGCATCACATTCTGGCTAATCGCCTACATCCTCATGATCCGCCGCTCACTAGCAACCCACGCGACGCCCGCACCGCTCGTCGCACTGGGTCTCAATCTCGGATGGGAGGTAGTCTACGCGTTTGGTGTATGCGAAGCGCCCATCGAGACGTACGGTTTCATCCTCTGGCTTCTTCTCGATATGGTTGTTCTCTACGCTACGCTCAAAACAGCGCCTAGGTCGTTTGCCTCAAGTCCCCTTATAGCGAACAATATCGCGCTGTTGCTGTTCCTCGTTTTTGTGGCGGGTGTCGTGGGTAATGGGTTGTTTGTGTGGTGGTGGCTTCAGGAGCCGCATAGAGGGTATGGGCTCAAATGGGGCAAGAATTGGAAGGGTCTTGAGGCGAGAGATACTACGGAGTTGGCATATTGGTCGGCCGGTGTGGCGCAGATGATATTCAGCGTCTCGGCGTTGGCTATGCTTCTTCAGAGAGGTCACTCTGGTGGACAGAGCTATGGAATCTGGTGAGTCTTTCATCTCATACATGCAATTGTTGGTTCTTTCAGAGGGTGTGTCTCGATACATGTCGAACTGTCTTCTCATCTACCATATTCATGCTCTTTGATCCCGAGAACTCGGAAGATTACTGCAAGTCGCGTCTCAGGTGAGAGCGGTCTGCTGAATGAGACCGCGCAAGCAACACCGACAGACTGGTTACCAGTAGGATGAACCTCCACTTGTTGTCTCGTGATGACAACCCGAAAAAGCAATCTCAGAACAAACACAGCATTCGAAACTCAGCCATGCTGACATCTCGCTTCTAGGTTCTGTCGCTTCGTTGGCACCGTCATGGGTCTGCCCGTCTCTTGCGGTCTGTTGTGGTGGTACTGGCCCGAGGCTCACGGCTTCGTTTTCCATCCTCTTGGTGTCTTCATCACAGGCACCTCAGTCATTTGTGATCTGGCGTATCCCTTTTTGTTGGCCTACGTTCAGACCAGGGAAAAGGTCTTGCCTGACGGAAGCCTGGTAGACGGAAGACTCGAGGCTGAAACCGAGAAGAAGCAGAAGTAGAAGGCGCAACGAAGTATCAAGGCGGGATGACCGACCAGCCGTTTGGTTGGACAAAGACCTGGAAGCCTCATAAGCTAATGGCTGATTGTGCAATCTAAGTTGATTAGTGATACATCCCATCGCGGAAACGATAAGCCGCCAGCTGAGGAGGCAACAAGACAGAAGTGAGTAATGACATTTCTGGTTTCAGATGGATTCGTCAAAGTAGCATCGAGGAGTCCCTTGACATCTTGTACAATTATGATTTGCCCATTATACCAAGGATTACTCGCAATTAGCGATGTCAATCCCTCGCTTTCAGCTCGCATCGCGATCAAGGACCTCCAATCCACGCTACGAGGCGCATCTCACGCGCGGCATCACTTGTGATAGCCGCTCACATTGCAACATCAGATCCGGGCACCGGGAATATCTCCTCTATTATGATCGATTCAACAGGGTTAACAACCAATAAGAGAATGACGGAAACATCTCTCAGCCGCCTTAGCTGAGATCATATCGTGTCAATTGAGCTTAGCTCTCCACAAGATCTTATTATCCTCCTCTAGCCATAGCGATTGAACGCAACGTGATGTGCGCCCTATGCAGCCTTCCCTTTAGCGTGACGGGGGTCGTGCCTGAAGACCTGAATCGTGGCTTTTTTGAGATGTGATAGCTCCAACGATGTAAGCCTCCTCCAACAACCAGGTGCAGCCTCCTCCGTAGAAACAATGAATAAAGAAAAAAGCAACTACTTGTTTGCTCATCACCTGACCTCGAGACAATATGAAGCAAGGCTATATCTTCAGTTCATTATCCATGATCCACATGTTACGCTGACATTGAGAACGGGGCTGAGGTTGAGGTGAGCTGCAGCTGGGATTGGATGCAGAACCAACGGTTGTGTCGACCAACACACCAATAGCAGAGCTGCAAGAGAAGCAAACTCGGTGGACACTTGTCTCGCGATAACCAGTTTTGTAGCAAAGAAAACTCACCGAGTTTGCGATACACCAATCGCGAGGCAATCCAGTATATTGGTAACGAAAGAGAAGTCGCCAATATTCAGCGTGCACATGGCACGAGATCGCGATCAGCGTGATATCAAGGACCTGTGTCTCGGCGCATCGAGCCTCCGTAATCTATGTTTGCTGTACCTCCCTCCGTTAAGAAGTTTGCACTCGGGCATTTCCGATGTCTAAAAAGAGAGTTAGCGATTCGTCGAGATCAAACTGTTTGTCGAGATCGATATTCCAATCCAAGACATTCTCTAGACATCTGATCACTGAGTGCCAGCCTTGTCGCAGAAACGCTCAATGCACCCATTGCACCAATAGACGTAACTCTACGTCAATGCTAGAGGGACACCATATGGTCAAGTCACATGCTCACTGGCTTGTGCGGGTGCAAGCATCATGACATGACAATAAGGGGCCAGGGTGTGCCGAATCTCCATCCATCGTGGAGTAAAAAAAAAAAAAGGTCTCAAGTGCTTGCATGTTGGCTAAGACTCGCACGATACCACGATCACGTTTTGCATAACTCGTTTTGGCCCGACGTCAATAACACCTCGTCATTTTAATTCTCCGTCGCGACCGGGAGACTGATGACAGAATATCCGAGAGGGTGTGACACTTGTCCGTGCAGAGAGAATACACATAATGCCGCATTTAGTGGTATCATGGTCATGGTCATGGTCATGGTTCTTTGCGAGCTTGACCGGTCTGTGATAATGTGCGGTGTCTTGACTCTTTGGGAAGCATGAAATCTCGGAGTTTGCTCGAAAAGCAGCAACAAGGGGGTGAGCGAGCCCATGTACCAGGAATAAATTAAAAGGAAACAGAGCGTGTAAATGTAGAAGCGGGTGAGGTGTATGAACTGCGAGTCGACGATTTAGGAAATAGGAGATGGAGCGACCGTTTGAAGTATGAAACTAGAGAAGGTATGCACTTACGGGGCTTGTATGCACGTGTCATGTGCAGCGCTAATGCATCTATCCGGCACTTGGCTTTTGTTCCCTCTCCCTGGCCCCTGGCTACGATCCCTCTGGCGTCAGCGTCAGCACCAGACGTGGAGAAGTGGCTGCCAACCTGTCAATTGGCTATAATTGCGATGCGGTATCAATGATGCAACTCACCAGAGATCGCCCAACTATGTACTATCCAACTTCCTCTTGCCATCCTAGCTTGCGCTCGCGATGAGGACGACTCCAGACGCTTTGATCTTGCTCAGGCACGAACGCTACGCCTTTTGCCACAGTTGACATCAACAAGAGTCATCGTCATTATGCACCCCCTACTAAAAGCTTCAGACAATATCCAGCTCGGTCCAGTCCAGGCTCAAACTAACAAGGAAATCCCCTGGATAAACGGGCCTCAGACCCCGGGGTTCATATGTACATAGTTTGCCTCCTTCCAACAATTGCAAATCATGACCGTCACATAATGTACACACAATTGAGGGGACCAAGGCATTCATTACCTGCACCTCGGTTCATTGGATGCCGGTGCTGTCTGTCTGTCTGTCTGTCGATACATGGATGCAATGCAGGATGCATCACCATCCAACGGCTCTAATAGAGCAGGTGTGTCAGCAGCCCTGCCACGCTGCATGCTGCATGTTGGCACTGCGTCACAATTGGACTCTCCATACTCCATACCGGTGAGCCTTGTTGTGGGGTAGATGGCCTCAAGGCGGTACTTTCGGGTCTTTCAGGCGCAGCAACTTTACTTTACTTTCAATCTCGGCGGCTTTTGTATGTACATACGATCCTGGGGCATTCACAACTGGCACTATGTATACGAGCCAACGTATGATGGTGATGGTGTTGGTGATGGTGATGGTGATGGTGATGGTGATGGTGTTGGTGATGGTGATGGTGATGGTGATGGTGTTGGTGTTGGTGTTGAAGTGGTCGCAGTCGCAACCATAACTCAATCGGCGTGCTGAAATGTGCCCCCCTCGAAATCCTTCAAGGCAGCTAGATACCGTCTATTCGGAACGTAATGCTTCTTCTCGGAAGATCATCCCACGCCTGGGCCAAGGTTGGAATCATCAGATGTCGTGGGGTCCAGAGCACGTGGGAAGATTGAGTTGATCTCTATCGCCCAGCGAAAGGCTGATTATCAACATGATGATTTGGGGTGATAACACGACGAGATAGCATCCGAGATAGTTTCAGAGTGTAATAGCAACCATGATGATAGCCTTACCTTGTCTTGCTTGACCCGACCCGATGCGTATCATGATATACGTTGGTGTGTTCAATCTCCGTCCTCCGTCCTCCGTTCCCGATACCCCGCCATCCTTGCTCGCGCTGTAGAGATTTTGACGTGATGACAGCCACCGAATGCGGGATTCGGGATCGGGATCGGGATCGGGTCACAAGCCTCGGCGGCTGTTAAATGCTCTTTCTAGCCAGGGCAAGACGAAAAAGGACAAAAAGACCATGTCTTGAGGAAACCACCATTTGATCGGTGAGAAGGGGCATCCCTAGCTCATCACACTGACCGGTACGGATCCTGGCCGCATGTGAAGAAAAGACGCTGCATGACATGTATCGAGTCTCTCCGAGAACAGTCACTTTTTTCAATGCCAAGTTTCATCCCGGCTCGTTCATCTTTCTTGTTTTTAATCTCGCGCAACCCTTTTTAGGAAGGGACTTTTTTTTCTTTCTCTCTCTCTTCCGTAATTTGTATGTATGTATGTACCGACCGTTGAACCATGGATTGTGAAACGGTTGGTGATAAGAGGCGCGAGAGATTTGAGAAGGTCGGAAAGTAGGGGACCTTTCGGAATCAAGGACCCTTATGATTGATTGATAAGAATTAGATTGGTCGACGTGTGGGGTCCTTGCGAGCACCTTTAATTCTCTCATTTGCCTGCGTTAGGTAGGTAACACTAACAGTAAAGTAAGGTAGTGGAGGGTGTATCATGCGACGATAGACAAGGGACCCAAGGTTTGCGTGATGGATGATTTACAGTGCAGCGCTGTTATCATGGGTGTCGGGTCGGGTCTGTCCCAGCTATCCGGTCTAGGTAGGTGAGTAAGAAAAAGCTTGATAGCCAAGATCCAGAAACTCGCGAATGCCACATCCGCGGTCTCAAAGATTCCGAGGCTGTTTCCCAAACTCAGCTTCAGCCTCATCTTATCAAAAGTCGTGATAACGAACCCCCATGCCGTGACGCTTCTGCCTCAAGGGATCTCCCACGTACCCCACGTCGCGGATCTGTCAAAATATCGGTCTCCATTTTTGGACATTCTCATGACCTTGGTGCAATACGTGGTGTTTACTTGCGCGAAGCGAAGCGAATGCGACGACGTGGCAGACAAACCGAAGCTCAGGGATTGAGTGCGAGACTCGGATTGGCTGAGGCTTCTCGAATGAAAAGAGAATGAGAAAAATCGGGGCGAGCAATGAGAGCAACACGTGCGGCTGCTCTGGCATATCCCGTTCTCTAGGCTTTGCAGGATTCAACTGCCTTGCCCGTACATGCAGGGAGAGGTCCAAGGTCCAAGGTCCAAGGTCTAGAATGCACAAGAGATATCGGTAGATGTTGTTGGTGACGAGTACATTGCCTGCACTGCAAGCGGTGAATGGGCAAACTAACCGCGCTTTGCATAGAGCAAACAAATCTGCCTTGTCGTCCCTCTCGCTTCGTACGCTTTGGCCCACGATGATCGCGATGCTGTGCCTCGTCACCGTTGGATATCATATCTACAACCGTGCTCTCTGTGGACTTGAACCCACGATGTCAAAGACACATGACGGCATGACATGTACACGCCCTCTCTAGTTAGTCAAGTTCGCCGAGGAACCGTTTAGAGTATTTCGTGTCAAAGCGACTAAACTAAACATACAGAGGGCTGCTAGTCCAAACTCTGATACCAACGGCCGGTGACGCCTCGTGCAGAAGCGAAAACCAACATTCCCTCCACTACGGGAACCATAAAAACTTATCCCCATTGAGAAAAGAGACAACTAACGTCTCAATGGCGTAACTTGTGCTAAGAAACACCAAAAGACAAAGCGTAAAGACCGTGTAAACATCTCAACAGAACATGATGTTTGAGGATAAGTTACATGATGACTTTGGTATGTGAGTCTTTTGGAAATGACTGCCAAGAGTAAATACATACATAAAGCGGGTAGAATGGGCTTGACTCAGCAGACCAGATTGAGACTCCCGTCGGCCCGATGCTGTATTAGCGCCAACGCGTCAAGAAGCCAACAGCATCAAACTAGCGGACGAAAGGTAAAGGTCCAGGGGAAAAGAGATGGTGGGAGGTAAGAAGCGAGCCAACAACGTGGGGATTGATGCCACAGAAAGAGAGAGAGAAGAGAAGAGTGATACAGATCCGATGCAATGTGATATCTGACTGATTGACTCTACCTTAACCAGCATTGCAGCACTTTTGTATGTAGCCATCAAGTTAATAAGGATCTGCTTGGCTAGATGCCATGTCGCACGCGCTGATGGATGGATCCCCCGTTCGGTAGATGAACATGAGACAATATCCATCCAACGGCGCGCAAGTCACGAAATCGCACTAAGTTATCTCCTCTCCTCTCCTCTCCCATCCACTGCTTTTGTCCATCCCCCATCACAGACTTACCTATCCTATTTCAACAGAGACATGCCACGCTCATTATCACAGAGGGAACTCTCGAGATATGTCAAATGCGTATCAGCGCGGGTATCGTCAGCCGCGTGATTCAGAATGTCACTCGGCATATCATATCGTCAAAGATTGAGCGGCCCGTAGCGGGATGGGTCCAAACTAAAGATAATACCGTAATCTCTTGTACCTTTGTAATTTTTTCCCTGATTCAGTAAAGAACTTCCCAGTTTTTTTCAGCTCTTTGCTTTTTCTCGTCCCAATCAAGCAATCTAGCGCATTCTAATGCCAAAATGGCTGATTTTTGAAACGACCGCCTGTAGATGGCTTCGTCGTCTTTGGCGGATCAAATCCATCTAGGTATGTAGGAGCTGACAAGTTTACTAACAAGCAATATTCTAGTATTTCATTTCCTGCGCCTAACAATATGCAACTATCTTGGGTAGTTCTCAGCTGTGATCAGTAGTAGTAACGATAGGTTTGGTAAAGCAACAAAGACCCCCCATGCCATGCGCGGCAATGTCGGGAAGGGACTAAACAATAGGTAAAAAACGCCCATGCCATCGAGTGTAGAGAAAGAAGGTGTAGTAAGCAGAAAATGGTTTCCAATCCAGTCCAATCCAATACCTTAAACCCCCTCCCAAGTGATATCTTTGATTCCCAAAAATGCCCATTTCCATGCATGCACCAGTTAGTCCAACAAGGTAGTTGTGGTTGAGTTTTTTAAATAAATAAAAAAAAAAAAAAATAAGCGCGCCAAAATGATAAAAAATAGTAGTCAAGACTCCTTTCCGAGCCAGATGTGGTTGGGTATGCTTCTTCTTCTCTCGAGAGATCAGTCCAAGAGGTGTTGCTTCATAATAGGCTGCTCTGATGACGGTCATAAGACCTCTCATGCAGATAATCATCGGAGTAGCGCCCGAGGCTGGTGGTGTGGCGTCCAACGTCAAGATGAGGTCCGAGTGGATGAGTGAATGCCCGTGCTTGTCCTGTGCATGGCATGCATCGACTGTGCTGTGCTGTAGGTAGAGCTCTGATGGCCTGAGCTCTCCCCTGTTGGTGGCGAAAAGATGCACATTGCAGGTGTCTGAGCACTTTCTTCAGTGGCCCCCATCCCTCATCCCCCCAGCTTTCGGGCTGTCTCCTCGAGAGCTGGTCCTGGGCTGTCGATCGGACGCCATCCCCCCCAAAAAAGGTACCAAAGCTTCTACCATGCTTGTAAACGCCTCTTGCGAGTCGAGAGGGAACAAGTATCCCCCATCCCACATCGGCCAAAAGAACGGGTTTGCACCCAAAGAGCCGAATTCTTTTCCTTCCAGATAATAAAAATGATGATGGTAAAAATGATGATGGTAAAAATGATGAACCAAATGCTTTCCTGCGCCTTTCCAAGGTATCGATAAAACTGTACTTTTTTCTGTGTTTTTTTGTTCTTGTTCGATGCTGTATTTCGTTGATTCATATGTCCACCTCCAAGTGGGGGGGTGCCATGTCTCACTTGAGTCGACCACCTGGTAAAGCACATCGCTTGGCTTGATGAACCTGCAGACGTCGACTATTCGTTTCGATGGATGGATATCTCGGCACCGTCGGTGAGAGAGAGACGAATGAGGTTGAATCCTGTTGTTTGAACTCATCCGAGAGGTCGGGTTTCGTATGTGAATGTATGTGTGTATGCGTATGCGGGGGATAGATAGATAGGTGAAGAGTGCCGCCTTATTGGACGTTGGAGTGGCAGATCGGTTGGCGACATATCGAGGACTCGGCCTGCGAGACGGATCGCTCGTTTTCATTGCGCACGAACTTGGGGAGAGTAGGACAAGCGTGACTCGGGACGTTGGATCAGTTTCGCCCATGGGTGATTGCTTGGTTGTTGGCGTTCGCGGCAGGCAGCTAGAGAAGTAATTAGTACGAGTTCATGCATCAAAAGTTGGCCGTCTGTGGAGAGAATCGAGTCGGGCCTTGGAAATGTTCAAGACATACCACAAATGTCGTCACCCCTGTGGATATTTGTTAGTGAATGCTCATGTATATTGTGGAAATGGTTACGTTGACTCACCAGTACTGCTTGCTCACAATGGTGGGCGGACACCGACGTTCTGTCTCGATATACTTGGGACACCATGATTCTACCAGATGGTAGTGGTGTTGGCAGCTAAGTTCCTTCTATAAAGTGAATTAGTATTTATCTTCCATATATCCTTTCACCTTCGTATGATGATATGATGTTGTATGTTCTGACTTACATAGATGTAGTTGCACATTGTGACAAACCCGATCAAGTTGTATCGATTCTAAAAAATCGTGGACCAAGGTATAATAGTATGTGAGTCGGTCGATCCAAGATGAAGATGGCCAGGCCCCGTGGTTATATATATACAATGGGTAATAGTGGTGAATCCACCGAACTCTATATCAACAAGTGAGGGCAAGTAGTAGAGTAGCGTTCAAGGATGCTGCTGATGTTGGGTAGCAATGGCGGGCGACAAGGTTCCTGCTGAGACGGACTACGGTATGATAACACACGATGCAACGTCTTGGTCGAATTGGCAATAAATGGCTTCAAGGAGGGGAGTAAAGAAGTATTTAAACAAAGAGACAAGATGGACCCAAAACAACGGTACTGAGGCTAAAAGAATCCCTACGGACGGGGCTCAAAAGGAAAAAGGTTGTTTATTATAACTTTCCATTACAAGAGAAAAGGGCCCTTCCATACCTTGGTGACCCCTGTTGACAGACAGCCCACTGCCTACCATTGAGGGAGCCATAGCAGAGCGAGCAGCATCGCGAGCGAGCACACCCTCTCTGTACGTACATCAGAAGGGGGGGCGTGTTTCTCCTGCTGCTAAAAGTTTTGATGGTGGCACTTCCATCTCTCTCCGAGAAACAAGGGATGGGGGGCGTGGTTGTCTGGGGTTCTCTCTTTGCGAGCTGAAGAGCGGGAGGGAGTGAAAGGGGATTTGCGCATGCGTATGCATATATCGAGAGTGACCCGGTTACTGGGATCAACTTGTTTTAATCTAAGGCGAAGCTATCCTCCACCTGGCAAAAAAGTCCCCCAAGAATTTAAAGGCCAGTCGCTGTCTGTCTGGTGAAACACACAGACCAATATGCGAGCCCTTACGTCTTCGGCGTCGGCGAAGTGAGGATGAG
>JAAOAK010000529.1:0-49200 GCA_013396175.1 Fusarium denticulatum | reverse complement strand
CGCCGACGCCGAGATTGACGCGGTCGGGGGAGGCGTCGGCGTCTACTGCACCGACGAGGGCAAATCATGGCCCTTGGATGTAGTCACCCGCGTGGAGAAGCAGCTCTTTGACGAGGCTAGTCTCACGAGACATGACTATCTGCCCATTGAGGGCGATCAGCAGTTTTTGAAGGTTGCGAGGGATTTGATCTTTGCTGAGCAGGATGATTTGAGCATCGCGAGTGTGCAGACTGTCTCCGGCACCGGAGCGAATCATATCGGTGCGAGGTTCGTGGCGGATTACTTGAGACCGCAGAATATCTGGGTGTCGGACCCCACGTGGGCTAATCACCATATGATCTGGGAGTCTGTTGGTATGAAGCCGAGATTGTACCCGTACTACAAGAAATCAGACTGTTCGTTGGATTTTGAGGGTATGATCAAGACCCTGGAGGAGCAAGCTCAGCCCCGCGATGCTGTTCTGTTGCATGCTTGTGCGCATAACCCAACTGGCCTTGATCCAACAAAGGAGCAGTGGAAGGCCATCGCAGAACTCTGTCAGCGAAAACAACTCTTCCCCTTCTTCGACGCAGCCTACCAAGGTTTCGCATCCGGATCTCCCGCCGAAGACGCATGGGCGATTCGATATTTCTACCACCAGCAACCTCGTCCCGACATGATCGTCGCGCAGTCATTCTCTAAGAACTTTGGTCTGTACGGCCACCGCACAGGCGCCGTCCATCTCGTTCTCGCCGAGCCGTCCAAGGAGATTCGCGATAACGCATACTCGACGCTATCGTACCTGCTCCGATCTGAGATTTCGATGGCGCCCAAGTATGGATCTACTATTGTCAAAACGGTTTTGGACAGTGAGGAGTTGACTGCGGCGTGGATGGCGGATCTGCAGGTTATGAGTAGTCGGATTAAGAGTATGCGACAGGCTCTTTATGATGAGTTGGTGAGGTTAGAGACGCCTGGGACATGGAATCATATTGTCGATCAGGTAAGCCGAAGATCTACAAAATGATCGCGAGGAGGCGCTGACGTTACAGATTGGTATGTTCTCATACACTGGTCTTTCTCCCTTCGAAGTCAAGGTTCTTCGTGAGCGGTTCCACATCTACCTGCTCAACTCGGGACGTATTTCTATCTCTGGATGTGAGTTTGTCTCCGTATTTCTGGCAGACGCTGTGCTAATGATACGATAGTGAACAAGAGGAACGTACAGTATGTCGCCAAGGCAATTCACGACGTCCGAACCCAGGGCCATGCACTTAACGGAACCAACGGGACAAATGGCACAAACGGCGTCAACGGGCACTAGAGTTCATATTTTACCTATAGATCACAAGAGCTAAAATGCCCTCCCGGGTCAAAATAGAGATAATGCTTTACGACAATTGTTATGCTTCGTTCAATTCCGAGGAAGATAACTAGTCGAATTGCTCATCTGATTGGAGAAGTCCCTAATTTTTTCCTGATCCTACAGAGCCTTTTCTTATCACCTTTTCGTTTATCCTCTACTGGTTTCATACACTGAAGAGAAAATGCGGTCTGAAGCGCACTCGGAGTCAAAACAAAATGATCTCCGATGCCGGCCCGAGCTCGGCCAAAAGATTCATGCCGCAACGCCAAAGTTCAACAGGTCCATCAATTGAACAATAGATCATAGCATCGAGTGCCAAGTTGAATTGGCAGATGAAATTCTTGTCCACCATGCCCATATCCTGTCAACGGGTCAGAGCAGCGCATCGAAAGAATACATGATAAATTGAGCTTGTCGCGGTGTCAGCTCAGCCGCACTATGACACTTTACATGCGAGGCTACGCTGGCTTTTCGTCAATTACATGCGATGCACCTTGTCGCAATTGTCAATCTCACCAGAAGAGAACTCCTTATACTCATTTACTAGCCATTTCTACCATCGTCCCGGCTTCACTAGCCGTCTTTAGCAACACGAGTCTAGTTAATGTTGGTACTCGCATGTCTCTGGTGGACAACCGCAAATTTCGATGGAGCCACCAAGCGTCCTTCGAAGGCATAGGCCGCTTCTTTCCCAGTTGACCATTATCGATCCATAGACTATTCCAGCCAACGACGAATTGTGTTCCGAATCTGCGAAGGCTGGTGTTCTGAGTATACAAGTTGGACGTGCAGTCACCGGTCCTGCGCTGCTTTCTGGAGCTTTGTCTAGGCGAATAGGAGGTCGGATAATTGTATTAAGGAGGCGGACGATACGTACAAGTCTCCTCGTGCCGGATCAAATATAACTGGGACGGTATAGGGCACTCCAGTAAACGTTAGCCATGCACAACACACCTCGTTGACATGCCTATGATTGGCTCAACGTTGTTGCGTCGGCATTGTTGAGGATTGAATCATTCAGCCAAACCAATTCAAACAACTAAACAAAGGCATGAACGAAACTTGACTTCTAAAGCCATCATGCATAACGAGGTCAAAGCAATCCTTCTCCTTCTCAAGCTCCAGAGTTTGTATCGTTAGTGGTCAGTGTCCGGTGGGCCATTCAACACCATTTTCCTAATTAGGCAATTCTCAACTCTAGGCTTGCCAGCGGATAACTCGGGAACTCAGTGACGAACTTTTTCAGAGTCTATGATAGGCTCCCACGATATCTTGTCTTAGACGACACCCCGTCGGAGTCCGACTTGGCTATCCGGATGGAAGATGACGGTATGGTTTGACAGGTATAAATACAGCGAGCTTCCAGTCTTTACATTTCCACATCATCAGCATCTTCTTTACAAGCTTCAGACTCTTTCTTCTTAAACAATTTCATCATGCCCGATACCCTCACTCTCCAAGGCAAAGTCGCCATCGTCACCGGCTCAGGTCGTGAAAACGGCATTGGCGCTGGGATTGCCCTCGCCCTCGCTCGAAACGGTGCTTCAGTCGTAGTAAACTACGTCTCCGATTCTTCCAAGCATCGAGCCGAGAACGTGTGTACCACACTTCGTGAGGCAGGAGGAAAGGCTATAGGTATCCAAGCTTCAGTCGATACCACTGAAGGTGCAAAGTATCTCGTCGATAAGACACTTGAGGGGTTTGGGACGGATCATATTGATATTCTTGGTAAGTTACTCGTGTAAATACGCCTCCAGAGCTGACTTTTGTAGTGAATAATGCTGCGACAGCATTTTTCTGTCCTATTATTGATGAGCCGAACGTGGAGCAATTAACCAAGGTTTTCCAGCTCAATGTTCTTGGAGCGTTCTACATGGTCCACTACGTTATTGCTCACATGCCTCCTGGCGGCCGTATCATCAACATCAGTTCCACCAACGCCAAGCGAGGCAACGTCGCCGTCTCTACGTATGCAGCTTCCAAAGCCGCTCTTGATAGCTTGACATGGACATGGGCTGGAGAGGTGCGTACCCCAATATATTCCCTCTTTCTGATAGATACTGACAAACATAAATAGCTTGGTCGCAGCAAAGGTATCACTGTTAATTCAGTGGCTCCCGGTCCTGTGAGAACGGAGTTTTATCCCAAGGGACAAGAGGATGAGTTGATGAGGGCGGAGGTTGAGATTACCAGAGCTGCTGATCGACCTGGAACGCCTGAGGATATTGGTGATGCTGTTCTTTTGTTGGTTCAGGAGAAGTCTAGATGGATTACGGGGCAGTACATTGGTGTTAGTGGCGGCGTAACTTACTAGGCGGTGAAATTCCCTTGCAAAATGTCGTGCTCAGATAGCCATTCTCCAATATCAGACCGAAGATGGGTCATCTCTAATGGAGAAACCTTTTCTACCCATACCACCTTTCGCAAACAATTCATCAAGTCTTCCCATGATCGTAGCCGAATACGTGACATGGTCTGGGTGATCTGATCCAGATACCAGGTCTTCGAAGTACCAACACCCATGCAGATCTGAATCACCAACACCCAAAGCTTCAGCTCCTCTTTCCCCTCCCAGAACCTGTCATCTAATTGTGTCATAAGTTGTTTAAACGAATCATTCCTTCTAGCTGCAACGTAAAGAGCATCACCAGACGACTGTGTCATGACCAATGCGAACAAAGAAACAGCCGAGATGCGCACTATCTCTGCGAGAATTTCAGTAGATTTCGTATGCGAAAAGCCGTCGGGTTTCTGTATAGAATTGATTCTTTGTAGCGATAAGACTTGATGTGCGAGAGCGCATACTGGAATGAGGAGATCGAGCGCGAATGGGCTGTCGAGCCATACTTCATTAAGTAAGACGGCTACTTGCTTCGTGGATGTGAGAGCACTATCGATGACAGCAATTTGTTCTTTGATCGGTTGCTCATCACTTCTCAACAATGCTAAAAGTTTTTGAACGTATCGTGACCTTGTAGTTTCAGGCAAAGTAGGTAAATCTCGAGGTAGAGGAAATCTCGGTTTCGCATCTTCTACCATCGAACCCAATAGGTCGCAGCTACAGGCGTTAGTTGTGATTATAAGTGGGAGGTTCAAAAGACTTACATGAACAGAGATTGTCGGATAGCGGGTCGTGAGTCCAATTCTTCAGTGCCCCCAGCCATCTCAACTATTCTTTCCAGCCCTGCCATGTGAACCATCCATAATTCCGAATTCCCAGCGCGCATCTGTCTCATTAGCTCATGCTGAACTTTGAAACTGTTTCAGGGACTTACATCAAACGTCGCGAGACAAATAACTGTCCCGATAACAGCATTCTCACAAGCTTTACTCTCCACCTCAATCCCCTCCCTCACCAGGCTCAACGACTCAGTATACTGCTGAATCTCTTCCAGCGTCGGTGGACTCTCAAACGTTGCCGTAAATTTCTGTCTCAATCTCAAAACAGGGTCGACAATAGCTATTGATAGTAATCCTTCAGAGACCATGTCCATCGCCCGAAATAATCGTCGGAAATTATAGCAGACTTGCGCGTCGCCCCAGTATGTCGGTATAAAGATCGATTCACTTGTTGGATGAGGTGTGCGGACTGTGCCCATTCGCCGGGAGAGACCTATGTCTTTCATTACATGTTGGCGAATTTTCCGTTGAGCTGCTTTATCTTTTTTGGCTGGGTTGACTTGGACGAATGCCAGAGTTGAGGGCTGTGTGTTGTTGCTCGGGTGAGGTTTTGGAATTGCAGGGACTTTTTGGACCTTGAATTTGATCTCCATTATCGCAATAGTGTATTCTGGGAATGAGAATGTTGAGATGCTTTGATGAGGCTGGACTCATCTTGGCTTAGTGAACGGGTCAAATAATTACCCGACTGTTGGTTGAGATAAGATGGCCAATGAGGTTAGCGGGACGAGACGCAGGGACTGAGATAAGCTTATCCTTATCCTTATCGCATCTTGTGTTTCCATCGGCCAACATTTGATGATGACAGTCGGCAACATAGTTACCCTGCACTTAAGTGGCTAGCAGCGAAATCCTCTTCCTGTTTGTGCAACTGAACAATTTCTAAGTCGATTGAGAAGAGATTTCTTATCTGCTATAAAGCGCTCAGCTTTTTTTTAACTTGATTTTGTGAGATATTTATCCTATTTTGAGCATGCCATTGTCGGATTCGCCGTGATGGATTCTGTTTGGCTTGTCTGTTAAAAGTGGTGCCATCCAATTTCAATTGACGACTCATCATGAAATGTTTGATAGAGCCCTTTCCCGTCTATGCGCTATCTCTCGATATGAACCCCCTATCCGTTAATAGAATTATTGCTTTCCTCGGATAGTAAAGCAGACCCTTTTGTTCAAAGCTGCCATGCCGATCAACGACCCCCCCCGAAGCGAATTTGACTGGTCCGATCGATCCCTCAACCGAGATCAGTCCAGACCTCCCTCCCAACCACGTGGTCCACCAAACAAGCATCAAAATAAACACTCAGATTAACATTACGCATCACTCTAATGAAATAGACCAGTCTGGGCACATCATCATCCCTCGGAAGGCAGCGCATTCCAACTCATCTTCCTCGGAGCACCAACCTATCAACACCCTCCTCCCACGGCCCCAAGTCTCACCTTAGCATAGTCCCAATCTCCGCATGGAGCCCTAATCCTCCTCTCAACCAATCACAGCGCCCCTAAAGCCGACATCATATGCCGGCAGCTGCTGAGAGTTTCCGTTCTCCCCCAGATTTGCTACCCCAGGTAAAACGGCGAACTCCAGTACCCCGGATCCGATAAGAACTAAGACACACAAACCCCGCTCGCACTAGCGCTGGGGAAGGAGAGTTGAATCGAGAGATTGGGTATAAAGGGGGTGAGACCGATGTCGATCTCGGTCTGTTTTTATTTCTGCATCATCATTTCTTCATCAGCAAGATGGATATCAGCGCGCAGAACGAGAAATTGCAGAATGGCGCTGATACCGCGTCCAACATGACCGAGACTCCCGGCGCGACTGCAGAGAGGTACGCGTCTTTCGTACACTGTTTCAATTAGATGACTCATGATTTGCAGCATTGAGAACGCGCAGTTCTACATTGATCCCAAAGCAGAGGCTCGGCTGCGTCGAAAGATTGACTGGATGATCGTTCCGACCGTCTGTCTCCTCTATCTCTTCTGCTTCATTGACCGCGCCAACATTGGTATGCGATCCCTTCCCTACTCATTGACTCTTCCAAATTAACACGAGTCAGGAAACGCCCGCCTCGCAGGCCTAGAAGAGGACCTCGGTCTCACAGGCAACGACTACAACCTCGTCCTATCAGTCTTCTACATCAGCTACATCGTTTTTGAGATCCCCGCCAACCTTTTATGCAAATACATGGGTCCCGGATGGTTCATCCCCTTGACATCCTTAGGTTTTGGCCTCTGTTCAATTTTTACAGCGTTTGTGTCGAATGTCCATCAGATTTGTGGTGTGAGATTTGTGTTGGGGATTTTTGAGGCGGGTATGTTGCCTGGTATTGCGTATTATATGTCGCGATGGTATAGACGATCGGAACTCACCTTTCGGCTGTCGCTGTATATCGTCATGGCGCCGTTGGCGGGTGCGTTTGGAGGTCTTTTGGCATCGGCAATTTTGAAGCTTCCTAACTTTGGACGCTTCACCAGTTGGGAGATGATCTTTGGTAAGCCTTCTTACGTCTCATAGAACCATCAAATACTGACTGTCCACTAGCCATCGAAGGTATCATCACCGTCGGCCTGGCCATCATCTCATTCGGTAAGCTTCCCACTTCTCATGATCTACCATCGCTAACATGTCTCAGCCACTCTCACCGACCGTCCCCAATCAGCCGCCTGGCTCACCGAAGAAGAAAAAGCCCTCGCCCTCAACCGCATCAAGGCCGAACGTCTCGGCACAACCGAAGTCCTCGACAAGATCGACACCGCCAAGATCATCGCCGGCATCCGCAGCCCCCTCACGCTCTCAACATCCATCATCTTCCTCCTCGATAACATCACCGTTCAAGGCCTTGCCTTCTTCCTGCCCACCATCGTGCGAACGATTTACCCCGAGCGAACAACTATTTCCCAACAGCTCTTCACTGTACCGCCTTATGTCGTTGGTGCTTTCTTCACGGTGCTTATTCCGGGAATTAGCTACAAGTTTGATAGGAGGCAGATCTTTATTATTCTTTGTGCGCCGATGGTTATGGTGGGCTATGCTATCTTTTTGGGGACGACGAATGGGCATGCGAGATATGGTGCTACGTTCCTCGTTGCTAGTTCGGCGTTTGCACTGGGGCCTTTGACGAATTCTCATATTAGCGCCAATGTTCTCAGCGACACAGCGCGCAGTGCAGCCATCGGAACAAACGGTACGTTGATCCACGCATCATGGTCACATTTGACAACATACTAACTACTCACAGTCATGTTCGGTAACATCGGCGGACTCATCTCCACTTGGTCCTTTGTCAAGAGTGACGCGCCCAACTACCCCATCGGAAATGGGTTAAACTTAGCTACGTCGAGCACGATTCTTGTTCTTGGTGCCGCGACTCTCTGGTGGATCAAGCGCGATAACCGGAAGCGGGCTAGTCGATCGGCTGAAGCTGAATTAGCTGGTCTGTCGCAGCAGGAGATTCAGGACCTTGATTGGAAGAACCCCAACTTCCGATGGATTGCTTGAGCGACGGTCTTTGGTTGATAGTATAGCTTTCCATATTGGAAGTGATTCAATGTAGTTAAAATTCTCAACATACGTTTTTTTGTAATACGTTGGCTGTTCAATCGGGAGGCTGTGATGTTTTGCAGACCGAGCGCTGGATGCCTCAAGCTTTGACACTGAGTCATCAATAGTGTCAGTGTCATATTGATTGAATGTGGATCCGAGTCAATAGTCGACTTGGCTAGAATCCTTAGCTTAACACTAACAGAAAACCTGGTTCCCGTTTTGTCGGCATCAGGGCTCCCCTACCTATTCAATTCCAACGGCCTTTCAGTTGTCAGCCTACGGTCGCAAAAGGATGCTAATGGTTTTCCGGCTTAGCTCGACTGGCGATTCGTCGACAG
Source organism: Fusarium denticulatum (assembly GCA_013396175.1). Taxonomy (NCBI): domain Eukaryota; kingdom Fungi; phylum Ascomycota; class Sordariomycetes; order Hypocreales; family Nectriaceae; genus Fusarium; species Fusarium denticulatum. The sequence goes on along the minus strand of JAAOAK010000529.1, from coordinate 40,790 downwards.
CAATTTTCTGATCAACGGCGGTTCCATTCGCCGTGATGCTGGTCCCCGTCGAATAAAATTGGCCAGCAACAAAACCCTGCCTTTTGCATTGTCGGGTTCAGTGGTACCGGGTAGTGGGGGAATTATTCGTGCGGCCGTGATGTTCTGGAACCTGATTGTCTTACACCACCATGTCAAAGATGGATCAATCTCAATCTGGCGGACATAACCCGCAAAAGACATTAATGAACTCATTTTAATCCATAACCTTAAACTGACGTCGTTCAACTCTGATAGCTCTGCCACTAATGGAAGTGATTCAGAAACACGTTTATGTCCTAAACAATATTATGCTGTCTCAGATGAGACCCTAATTTCTTGTTAGCATGATTCTGTTTATTCAAGATCCATTCCAGAGCGGTTGTTCAAGTATCATAGTTCTGTCACTGCAAATGTATTATATTAATGAGTGATGGACTTCATATCTTGAGTATAAAACACTACACATCCTCGCAGTCCCTTCTCATTTCCTCAAGGTCATATCCCCTGATTATCCTCCCCCGTTACAATTACAAACCAACAACAGCTCCCTAGTAAAAAAAAACGTAACCTACAACCAAAACCATGTGTCAGATCAGAATCATTAGGAAGCAATGCCAGAAATGCTACGTGAACTTCCCTGACGAGGTTTCCGTGAGTCGTTGCCAGAAAGCCGTAGATAACAAAGTTGCAAAGTGCAACCCATCAGCTTGCTATGAGGTTGGGTCAATGGCTGTTGGAAACTGGAGAGATTGCAAGAAGTGCTGGGCTCAGTATGAGGCGGAGCTTGAGGCAGAGCGTGAGAGACAGAGGCTTCTGTTGTTGCAGGGAGCCAAGTGACTGTGGGGTTGAGAGGCTGAGGAATGAGGAGTATGGTATATCTTAGATTTTGAGGCTTACCTATATATGTTTTGAGAACGTTCACTCTAGTGTTAGCCAAATATCAAGGATAAAACAGAAACCGCATGCTAGGAATCTGCGCTTGAAACTTGCTTTGTTTGAGGAACCCGATAGACGTCTTTACCTCTATGCGCCGACACTATAAGGCGGATTCACCGACATGGTTTTCCTCATCCGAAGTTGACACGGCGAGGAGCCACAGGCGGTCAGTCTCACGAAAAGCGCCGAAGGGATAATACCACAAGGTGATGCCACACATATTATTGGCAAAGATGAGGTTAAAGTAAACTTCAATACACGTAATGGGGGCCCCGGAGATTAATGTTATTCACGCAAGGGATTTTAAAATGAGGTAAAAAGGGGTGACCAAGGGAGTGGCCTAGAATCGGCAAAACTACGGATCGCGAGAAAATGGACCACAATTTCGTTTCCGGGAGCAAAAGTCAATAAACAAAATGCATTTGCTTGATAGAGTTAAAAACTGAAACCTTGAAGCATTATTAACTTCCCTTTTGCCCTTGTGGTGATGCCAACGACTGTCTATAACACTTGCGAAGTTCATTGATGCCCATGGCTATGGCATCTTTGCTGACACTTTTAGTACTGCATTCATGACTGAACTCACTTCACGATCACCAATAATATCGTTTTTTACTTGGTACTAAAGTCTTCATGGGAGAAATGGTTATTACTAAGTAGAATAATTCTCACAACTGTATCATTGGCCCAACTTCTTCCCTGTTCTAAATCAAGAGACAGAAAACACAAGCCTGGCTTTCGCGATCATGCCAAATACTGGGATTGGGATCGCTCTGGGCGCATCTGTTGCCAAGCAAAATTAAAAAGCAATTCATAGGTTGACCGGGATTAGTCTCTCCTCAAAGTCATGCCGTGTCTTGGGGGAGATATCAAGTTGATTACCGTCTTCGGCCAGTCAAGGTATCCCATGCTGCAAGACAGGTCTAGTCCAAATCAAGTCTCATAACAGTGTGAGAATTTGAGAGGTGCCTCTGAGCCTTCTTAGAGACTCTGGCGTCCCACGGAATATGAATATCATTCCAGAAACTCATGTCATCGTTCACATCGCTTGCCATGACCTCCTTCTTGGTACCAGCCCAGATACCATACCAGCTTCCATACATCTCCATTGTGACGGTGCCGGACATTCCGAGCATCCTGAGCCACGGATTGTAGGGCAGCTTGATCCTTGAGCTCACCGACAAACCAGGTCCGACCTCGGTGAGGAAGCTGGAAAAGACTGGTCGGTAGCCGCTGGCATCATCCCGAGAACCCTCGCCAAACGTAACGCCGGGCGTATCTGTATGGAAGTGGAAATAGCCGAGGTCAAAGGCGTCGCTGCTGAGGGGAGAAAATTCATTCCAGAAGGTGATGGGGCCGGTGCCGTTGTTGGTGATGGTGACTTCGATTGTGAGGGGATCAGAATCGACTTGCTCCATGGACACGTCGACGTTCTTCACGGCCTCCCAGACTTTTGGGTGGAGGTACTTCTTGCCCTTAGTGCAGATCTCGCCATCAGGGCACTGATCAGTAACAGGAACGAGATCCATAGCCAGCTCGCGTTGCAAGACGATGTCTTTCTTGCTCCTGGGGTGAGGGACAAAGTCCTCATCCGGAGCACCGTTGAAGTCAAGATGGCTTACCAACTGGGTCGCATTGAGGGTAGCTTGTCCAGTGGGAAGAGGGGCAGCAGATGTGCCAGAGATGACAGAGGTGGTGAGAGATGGTGTAGGGAGGATGGGAGAGGCGGAAGCAAGACTGCCGATAAGGCCAAGAGCCAAGATAGGTCTGCTGAGGGAAAGCATCTTGAATGATGGGTTTGGATGTCAAGTTATACTTGAGCTGCTTGTTACGTTCTTAAGATGGAGGACAAGGGTGCTTTGTTGAATAAAGGATGAAATTCTTTTCTTCTCAAAACTGGGCAAGGCGCGGTATTTATAGGAATTTGTGCATTAATCTAGAGTTGTCGTGGGTTTCTGTGGATGACAATTACTTTCGAATTACTCTTTTGCGAAAAAATCTATTTGGGTAGCAGGTATGGGCGAACCCTCAAGGCGCTTGCCTATTCGTGGAAACTGGTAGTAACTTTCTGTTAACCAAGAATTTGCCTTTATTCCACATGGTGCTGACTTTGCAATCTTGCTGACGACGCCTTGATGCAAAAGGGTGTCTGGTGTGAATGGACAAGCTTTCATTTGAATGAATTCGATGAAAGGTCTTAGTGGACCTTTTTTTCTAGACTTTCGTCTACACATGTCTTTGGGACTTTTGCATTAGCACCTTTGCTCTACAACCATCCCCCAACATCCGCTCGAAAAACTTAACCCATTGCACTTCAGATTCATAAAAGCGTGAGACATAGTATGAGATAAAAGGAAAGTCTCATTATCTACAACCAGTAGTCAGGTTCATGGTTACACATTTCTGCTTTCAGAAATTAACTCTTCTGTAGTTTGGCTATTTAAGCTTCTGTCTCTCAACCCTTCTGCCCCACTACCATATTTATATCCCGATTGCAGCTCTTCGTCGCTGGCATCCAAAATCATCGATGCCTCACGGAATTTCTGGACAGTTGCAATACTATCCGCCACTAGCCCCATACGAGGAAAGATTGGATAGCTTCTAATGATCCTTACATTTGCAATCCTCTTTGCATTTGTCACAACAATCCTTTCGCACTAAGCGTGGAGGTAATGTCTCAGTGATTGTAGATGCCATTGTTGTCCAGCTTTTCGTAGCACTTGTCGCTTTGGGTTCCTCCTCAGCGCGTGGATATAGAGCGACAAATGGTGCAGGTGTAGCGGCGACTTCTTCTAGAGCGGACTGCGGGACACTTCTTGAGCTTTGATCCTCTGATGACTCAGTTGGAAGGGAACCATATGCTGGGGACTCAGCACCTGACGAGTCAGTAGAAGAATAGCTAACCTCCTTTTCTGGACTGGTATACTTGAACGATTTAGTGGTTGGCTGTCCACTAGCATAGCTCTCTTCAGACTTCGCCTCATCCTTTGGACTTGTAGACTCAGATTTCTCTGCGCTTGAAGTCGCTTCCGCCTCGCCTCCAATGTCAGAACTAACCCGTGACGAATCATCGCCGTATATAGGCTCATTGCCAGCACTTGCTTCAGGCTCACCATATCTAGGGACAGAATGATGCGGCTCCGAGGAGACATAATGCTGCTTAGGAACGCGTAGGAGGAGCTTATTGCACGATGACCAAGTAAGGCCCAGGCTGTCCCAGATGTTGTTGCAGGAAAAGCTCAGATCACTATTCATAACCTCAGGTGCAGTTGCTGACCAGAAGCCATTCCACAGTCCAGTCATACTGATTTCGATGTCACCGCCATTCTTTACCATCTGATGGAAGACATGGTTGGGGTTCTTCAGGACAATATCTGCCTCCAGCGCCTCGCCAGGAACGATAACAGAAAGATCAGGTGCAGTTTCTGGCCTGTACCCTTCTGGCGGGGGTGCGATCCCCGCAGCAATGGGCTGCTGACCAGGGGCGTTGATCTTGAAGTACCCATAATCAAAGGCATTCGGGCTAAGCGGGGAGTACCTCGTCCAAAAGGTGATTGGGTAGGCATTATTGTTGTTGATCCTAATCTTGACGGTGAGAGGATTTGAAGAGACAAGACTAAGGGTGACTTGAGCGTTCTGAGAGGCTCTGCAGAGTTTGCCATCAGCCTGCCAACCGCAAGGCTCTTGCTTGATGACAGGACCGATGAGTGCTTTGGCAAAGTTTTCCTCCTCTGGACTAGGCCATTTACCGTAGTAGTAACGAGGCTTGGGGATTCCAACGGGGCAGAGCCAGGGTTGGTGATGGTCTTGGGGAAGCTGGACACAGGGGTGCGCGCAGCCGGGAGTTGTCGCAGCGACGTATCCTAGGAACCCGAGGCCGAGTGTGACCCGGGAGAGGAGGTCGGAGTACATCTTCGAGTAGTTTGACTACACTTTAGATATTAAGGTAGGGAGGATTTTGGGGATGGAAAGTGATGATGGGGAAAGAACTTGATCAAGAAGTGATTCTGAGCTCCATTTCTGGGGACAGGAGGGGAGGAAGTGAGGGCTTAAGTATGTGTGATTGTTGCACTGATATCAGACAGGTATTAACAGAGTTTTAAGTGGCAAATTCAAGACTTCGTTACGCGTCCGTCAATACAAGGGAAGCGAGATGTCGCTATCGGGTTGGTATGTTTATAGATCCAATAGAATACAAAGTGCTTGAGTCTCCAAAGTCAATTTGATAGGACTTCAAGATGTGTGATCTGGTTATTGGCCAAAAGTAAGGACGGTGGGAGTCTTCGTGTCTACAATATTGATCAAGATATCACGCACGACGGGTGAGTATAAATGTATTAACTCTGACCATGATGCAATCAACAGGTCGGAGGGCTGGGGGGAAAGAGTTGTATATATGGCTACATGACACACTCTTGAGATTTCATTTCTTGGGCTGCGGAACCTATGAGATGGTATCCTTTACTACAGGTTATGTCACGAGCGCCTCAGGATGCCACCTCGTTGGTCAGATCGCCGTTGTGAAGATTTCGGTTAAGCAATATTGAGTTTGGGGCTGGTGCCCTATCCGGCAAAATGTACCTTTGATGTCATTGTCTACTTGTAGCCTCCATGTTTTGTGGCCAGAATAAGCGCAGAGCCTCGATGTGGCAGGCCAGTAGGGACATAAAGTCGTTGATAGTAAGAGATGTGGCTTGTTGGACTCAATGACGAGACACACAAAAGAGAGATTTGGCGATACGCCATTGGCGCTCGACCTAGATCTGCAAATTAAGCAATCGTGAAGATCTAATAACTTTAATTAACCTCGTGAGATAGAGGGGCGACCTGCAGTCGCGGCAAAAAGATCGCATACAATCCTAGCGCCTCCTGGGCCCGGAGAGTTCATTGGCCAAGTACTGGTTAAAGGCCCAGTTCAAAGTCATATGTAAAATCGCCGAATCACTTCCCGAAGTTTTATACGCTTAGTTCGATATTGAATCTTTGAAGGAAAGTAGCATCCAATCAATTGCGTCTGCTTATCACCTCCCGCTTTCGCTAGCAGAATGCCATAGAAGAAAAGATACATGCAAGCTTTTCCTTCCAGCTATCATCAACCAGCTCCTTGAAGGTTTGTTGTGGTCACGTGCAACCTGATAGCTTTTCCGACAGGAGGCCCTCCCATTTTGACAACTTCACTCTTGCAAATGTTGATAGAAGCGCTGCTATACTCAACTGGTCGTAATTACGAACTTCTATTCTCCATTTGACAACCTTGAAACGGAAGGGATAATACGTGTGTTTACCAGCAGATAACAATATTTATTCAGGTAATTTTGTGCCCCGCTGGGTCGTGCGATGAATTATCAAGACAGAGAGCTTCAAGTAGTATGGTAAAGATATCATATCTTGACCATGATACCATGCCTCATAATGGTATGTTCACCAAGATGGTCTCACATCAGATAAGGCTATCAAACATTATCGATTAGATAAATCGCCGAAGTCTTGGCAAGTTTATCGATAAAGGCGTCCAGCGGAATAACAGCGGAGCGACCATTCCTCTTATCAGTTGCTTATCTTTCCTTGGCCAACTTGGTCATGTTTATCATCCCACGGCTCGCGGATACGGTCACACGATGATCCAACTCGCGCTGAGCGGAGCGGAATTGCCGATCAGCGACATCCCGCCTCCGAGCCCGCCACCAGCGCAGTCCTACTTAGTTATCACAGCTGCAGTTTCACGATCGGGATTGACGACTGCTCCAGTCGGCTTGGTGAACATTTTGAACAACTTGTCTTGCCTCTCGAATCATGTCGACATGATATTCTCATGATCAGCGAGTTTGGGAATGGCAAAGGTGGGTTCATCCATTCTTTGATGGAGCTTTGATGTCATTTACCCTAAATCTTTTGTCTTGAAAATTCTGAGTCACTGATCATCAGGAAGACAAAGACAGATTACCTGATTCCATCATCAAAAGAATTCCATTATCTTCCCAGTATCAAGGACGTATCTGAAATTCTATCAATAGCATTCCAAGTAGGCTGCAATACAGCCGGCAATCTGTATCACCGTCTTCAATCCTCGTAAGCTTCACCTTGGTTGGTATCACCATCCTCTAGTCCAACAACTCGTGCAACAAAACCGACCGCTCCCCAGCTCCCGATAAAACACGACACATAATCACCAGCCGGTCTCCCCGTCTCTCGACTTTCTCATCCATCACCTGTTCGCCCTCACATTCCGCTTGGCGGCACCACATACCCACTTTAATTAAGCATAACGCGAGCATGCTTAACAAATAACCTTAAACGCCAAGTAGCCGCCAAGCGCCAAGCGCCAATCTCGATACTCCGCCAACCTCGAGCCAAGAAAGCCGCCCCCTTTTTCAATATCTTGGCTAGGTGACTTGGCCATTCACTCATATCCTGATGGGTCGAGTCATTCCTACAGCCAAGGTCTTGGTGTACTTGGCCACCGTTTGGGGCTTACGACTGTGAAGCGGCCTGTGTCTTCCCCCCATCCCTCGCTGTCCTTTCTTTTGCCCTGCCGATCTTATTTATCTGAGCGGTAGCTGTTTCTTTTTTTAAATAAAAAAATGCTGACGCTGATTAAAAACATTACGCGTTAGAAGAGACGATCAAATCGTCGTAAGCGTTCAGCCTCGAGATTGGCGTGAGCTGTCGTAAACGCCATGATAATCCCACTCAGCTCGATATCGTCATCGGGATCAGAAATCCCGCAGCCTGCACTCTCGGAGCGGAAAAAGCGCCTGACACAGTGGCAGGTGGCGTGGATTCCTTCCCATGGAGTCTATTGACAGGCTTTCCGTCACCTTCTTCCGCGGCGGTAGTGGAGCACTTGAGCACCTGTTCTCAGTCTTGGCTTACAACCTCCTTCGATATTCCTGTTTTTAGCTTCCGCCCTGGGCAGCTTTGACCTACTTGAATCACCCACGCAGATCTCATGTTTTAGTACTGTCTCTCATCATCTCCCCTTGTCTTCTGCCGTCAATAAATCTTGGCTTCTGTTTAGAAAAAGAGTCTGAGGCATTTTCCCTCCCTCAGCTTCCCATCTTTAAACTTGATAACTCGCTTTTCTCTCCCCCGCGTCCCTCTTTGTACAAAAGGCTTTCTGCGCCCTGCATACTGTGTCCCAAACGCCACTATTGTAGAACCTCTTCCTTCTGATCTTGACCTGACTCTGAGCTACCTTTTTCTTTTTTGTTTGCTTCTTATGTTTTCTTGGTGAAGAACATACTCGCTGTTGCAGAGTTTTCGTACTCGAAGGGCTTGTTGACTTTTTCTCTGGATAGTGTCTGGTACACATCCTCCCCAAACCCTCTCTGTCATCAAGCCTACAGCACCATCACCAATATCTCAGCAAACAAACCGGCATACCTCAGGACTATATACTTCTGAGTCCCAAACATTTAGTTACGTGATTCTGCATACATCCTTGACGCCAAAATGCCAGTCCTCAACCTCAGTGAGCTCAACATCGTGTTGGGAGTCTTGGGTCAGTACGATTCCTTCCTGGGCATTTCTTGGTGGTGATTTGCCCAGATCTTGGCGAGCCTTGGCGTTCTGACAGAGTTTTCGCAGGTGGCTTCATGGCGTTGTACGGTATCATTTCTGTCAAGATCAAGCAGTCATGGTACCTCGGAGAAGCTCGTAAGTTATACTGACCATTCTGTGTTGATGGCCACTGATGGTGTTGTGTAGTACCTGCCATGGTGTTTGGCATCATTCTTGGACCCGTATCAGCCAAGTTTCTTGATAGTGAGAGATGGGGGTCGGCAGAGCCTGGTCAGACCGAGGACATTGCCCTGGTAAGTGATACCGAAACTACTATGATGCCCTGTGACTGACCGCTATAGGGCCTGATGCGAGTGGTCATTGGTGTCCAGCTCGTCATCGCTGGTTACTCGCTGCCGGCAAAGTACAACGTGACTCGCTGGAAAGAGTTACTCATGTGCCTGCTGCCAATCATGACCCTCATGTGGCTTTTGACAACGGGCTGCATTCTCGCTACCGTCCCCAAGCTTAGTCTTCTGGCTGCACTGGCCCTCGCATCATGCGTTACATGTACAGACCCGGTGCTTTCACAAGCTGTTGCGAAGGGTCCTTTTGCGGATAAGTATGTTCCTCGACATCTTCGAGAGATCATTTCGTCTGAAGCTGGAGCCAACGATGGATTCGGTATGTTTATTTCGTTGTGATGATTAATCGGGTTACTGATGGCTGTAGGCTTCCCATTCCTCATGCTCGCTGTTTACTTGATGCGACATGCATACGAGCATCCAGAGCAAAGTGATGCTGAAGCCGCGCATCTAGCTGTACGCGCCACTGAGGAAGTTGGTCGTCTTGGTGGTGGCATCGGCGAAGCCATGAAGAACTGGGTCGTCGAGACTTGGCTCTACTACGTGGCCATGGGTATCGCCTACGGCGCTGTTGTCGGTTTCACCTCATGCAAGGCCATCAAGCATGCGATGCGGCGGTAGGTCTCAATCACTTCATCAACAATTAGGAAGACGTGCTAACAACTCACAGAGGATGGGTCGATGAAGAATCTTACCTCCTCTTCCCCGCAGCCCTCGGCCTCTTCATCATCGGCACAACCGGCGCCATCGGCACAAACGATCTCGTTGCCTGTACTGTCGCAGGCAACATGCTCAATTGGGACGGCGAGTTCCTCGCCGAGACACACCGGCGCCACGACGAAGTCAACCACTGCATTGATGTGCTTCTTAACTTTGGCGGTTTCATGTTTATCGGTATTGTTCTTCCCTGGGAGTCATTCCACGACCCCGACGGCACTGGCGTCACGGTGCCCAGACTTATCGCTCTTGGCTTCATGGTCCTTGCGTTTCGACGCATCCCGGCAATTCTGCTACTATACAATGCCATGCCTGCTGTTGTCAAGGATTACAAGGAGGCACTGTTCATGGGTTATTTCGGGCCTATTGGTGTCGGTGCCGTTTTCTACCTTGAGCACATGAAGCACTTGTTTCCTCATCCTGAAGACGCAGACCAAGAAGAGCGCGATCTTCTCGCCGCTCTCGGTCCAGTCATCTACTTCCTCGTCTTCTTCTCCATCGTCGTGCACGGGCTTTCAATCCCTCTCCTAGATTTTGTCTACCGCAAGAGAGGTGTTGAGCCCATCCAAGACGACGCCATTTCCATCCGCCGCAAGTCATTCACATCAGCGACGCCCGTCAACGCGATTGCCGCTGATGAAGACAACTTCATCGCGTTCAACCGCTTCAGCAGGCCTGTCGACGAGAATGGGATACTGCCTGGTGAGATCCCACCTGCTGTTCTGGCGAGGAATGAGTTTGCTGTGTTTTCGGGGGATCATTCGTCCGAGGATGATGAGAGGGAGAGGGAGGAGCAGGAGAAGAGACGACAGAGACGGACGATCCAATACATGGTTTAGACTTAGCGTAGCATCATAGATTTGTGTATAGCGTTGCATTTAGAATCAAGCATGGAGTTGGTGTTTTACCTGGCGTCACCGCGCATCGTGATCTGTTGTTTTGACTGAGTCGCGTCTCTGGCGTAAGTGTTACTTCGCGCGAATGGTGCCAAGTCTGACGTCACTGAGAGGGTGAGATAAGATAAGTGTTAATCTTTTACAGTGCGGATGTAGGGTAGTCAACTTCAAGTCGAGACGCTGGTTCTTGTACTTCTAGTCTCATAGCCCATCGATTCTTTTCGCATCAGAATGTCAGAGTATCGCCTGCTTACTGGCAATTTTCGTATTAAGAGTTCTTTACTCGACACATGCCTGTTGTTGGACCCTGGCGAATGAGCTAACTCTGAGCTTATCCTGCCAACGGTTAACGCTAACTGCCCTGAGTCAATACACGAGACAAATGAACAGAATGATGAGATTGAACATCACATTTAGAGAGCTCAATTAGTACTCTAATCAAGACTAACTATATACCGAGCGACATATACCAGACAGATTTAACCCACGGATTCATTGCCTCAGTTTGCGAAAGGCTACTAGCGGATGAATTCCGACATTATTTGTGCATGATGCACAACCATCGGCTTCCACGCGTGTTCGCTTGCATAACTGCACAATATACACAACCTCCACTTCAATAAACATAAAAGTTCGTAACCTCAGGATGATCCCTCTTCGTCTTCTTGTTCACATCCTTCAGATGGAACCTCAACCCCCACGCAATAACAACAACACCAACCGAAAACGCAATGCTCGACACCCAAGCAGTCGTGTATCGCGGCGCAGAAGTAGAAGGCCACAAATAAGCCGTGTAAACATGAGCCAGATTCCCCAACGTATTGCAAATTGCAAGAGACACGGCTTTCTTCTCGCCCGTCTGGCCGACAGTTGCACTGACCCACGCAAGGATGATGTTATTGATACCAAAGCTGAAACCAACGAAGAGGTATATGCTGAACATCCGAGCTGGTATGTTCAGGGTTGAAACAGCGATGATGAAGCCGACCATGACGATGCATTTGCAGATGGTGATGTGTAGAGTGCGTTCATTCCAGCGCCCCGATGTCCACGCCATAGCGATTCCGATCGCAGCGGCGAGGAGATACGGTGGGCATGTCAGGACTAAGGCGATGGTATTGCTCTTGGTCAGAGTCCTCATGACGGTCGGAAGGAAATTCTGGAAGCCAACTGATGAAAGGTGAAGATTGTACATGAGGCACAGTGCCCATGTTCGCCAATCAGTGACAGATTCTTTGAGGCCGATCCAGACGCTCGTCCTTTCACGGACATCTGTCGTGTCGGTGTGGATGCGGTTATATGCAAGCTGTCGTTCCTCTTCCGAGAGCCAGCGGGTGGTGAGGGGATGGTCTGGGAGGAAGATGAATGCTAGAATAGCGGTAAGGATAGATAAGGCGCCTTGGATGATGAAGAGCCTACGGTGGTATGGTGAGCGTTGTGAAGGAACATTGATTGAGCTACTTACCATTGCCAACCAGCCAGACCATGCTTTTGGTCAAGACCAGCAAAGACTCCAGCGGCGATGAGGCCCGCAAAGGAACTAGCTATCATGTTACCCGTATAGAAGATGGCCAGTCTGACAGCAAGTTCTTTGCGGGTATAGAACATGCTAAGAATATACAAAGCTCCAGGATAAAACTGTCCATGATTAGACGTGATTCAAATATGCATGACAATACTCACCGGTGCCTCGGTCAAGCCGAGGATAAAGCGAAGCGCAACCATGCTCTCATAACTTTTTGCCAAGAAAGTCACTAGACTGACGATAGACCAAGCGAGACAGAAGCCTCCCATGTACCAAGAGGGCTTGACTCTGTTGAGGAGCATGTTGCTCGGGACTTGGCCGGCACTGAAGCTGTTAATTGTCTCTCTCTTGAGTGCTGGTGATTCAACTTACATGTATCCGACAAACAGAATCGAAACGCAAGTATTATACTGCGTCCCAACAAGACCAAGGTCCTTTTCCAGGCTGTTAAGCCGCCCATTGATGAGGGCGTTGCGATCGAGGTAATTGAAGAGGTACATGAACCATAACATAGGCTAAATCACCTGTCAGAACAAACGAATAATCATTGGATTGGGATGCTCACGATAATGTACTTATCCAATTTCTTAACCAGCGCAATCTCTCTCGGGTCCGTTTTCGCATGGGCTCCAAACTCATCTACCTTGTCCATCTTGGGAAACTTGGAAAAAACGGCGTCATCGTTTGGTCTCGACTCAACGTTGTCAAGCGCAATTTCAATATGCTCGTTGCGCGCTGCATTGCCGGGTTTGTGGTCATGAGCACCTGGGCTCTGGGTAATTGATGTCGCCATTTTCGTCAAAAGCTTGCAATCAAAAAGTATAAAGAGTTGCTGCAATATCTTGAGTCAAAGACAGGAGCAGAGGCCAGCTTTTATGCAGACCGGCTCCCACGCAAATACTCCCCCACGTCAAGACTCCCCCACGCCAAGACTTCCCCACGGGGTAACAAGATGCGGAAGATTAGCGAAGTTCAAAATACGAGGGTGACAGTTGACCATCGTAAAGCTCAATGTGACCATTGTGATTGGTGGTTTTCGGATTAGAGTTCGGAGCTTGTGCGGAAACGCAGATAGAGTTGGACATCTGTCGGTGGAATTGCCAGAAACGGGTATGGCGCCGCGGCGGAAAAGCTCCGGCGTCTTGGGACGTATCTGGGGAGCGAATCAGGGACAGTTTCTTACGATTGGAGGGTCACGTGGATTGAGATCGGTCTTCGGCCCGTGTTTCTGTGCATGTTATTAATTGCCCGTTCGAGGTTTGCGACCCCGTTTAGGAATGTGGTCCCCATAAGATCTTCTAGATTCGCCAAACTGTTTGGTACACAGACCTGCCAAGTATACTGTTGTCCGCCGACCACTAAACACCAGAGTCACCCTCAAAGAAATCCTTCTCCCCGTCCATCCACGTCTCCCAAACCTTACAAACCCTCTCAGCCTCAATCATGTTCGGCGAGCCAACAGGGAATAACTTATTTGCATCTCCCTGTCTCTCCAGAACCTGCATAGCTAGACCTTCAGAGGCGTGGCGCGCAATGTGGCAGTGCATCAGCCAGATACCTGGGTTATCTGCCTTGAAGGCAATCACTACGAAGCCGTTGCGGGGGAGTAGGACGACATCACGTCTTGGTGGATTGTCAAGCTTCAAGTTAAGCCTGCTTGGGTCGTAGGTTTGGTTCTCTTCTTGTTGCAGAAGGGCGAAGTCGTGGCCGTGAAGGTGGATCTGATATGGTTAGGTGGGGTTCATGTCGTAGGGGTTGGATGCTTACTGGATGCGCGCCGGTACGCGCACTGATACCTTCTATCGTGAGAACAAAGTAGACCTAAGATCGTTAGTCTTGTTACCTAAGAACATCCGAGACCTTTAGACTCATACCCATTCTTTCTCAGTATAATCTTCTGGGATCACTACCCACTTCGGCGGATAAGTGTGCCTCGGTTCATCCAAGTGAAACATAACAGGGTCCGAGTAATTAATCTGCAGTGGTCTAAAGTTCTGACCAGGTCTTTGGAGACCAAAAGTAGCGACCGGGTACTCTTCCTGGAACTCGGGTGTGTTCTTGGCGTTTGGATCAAAAGTAACATTGAACCTCTCACCACTCCCATCCGCCGCCTGAGCATTGGCTGCTGGACCGATATACCACGGAATCTTGGGCCTCAGCGAAGTATATGTCTCATCAGAACAAGCCTTACTGATGTTGACCCAAGGCTGAGAAGATGGAAGTGCTTTGTCAGAGTGGCTGTATCGTAAGATGCCGGTCTTTTCATAGCCTTCTCCTCCTGGAGCTATACCACATGCGTCAGCGACCCAAGTCCTGATCCAGAAATTTCCATCTTCTGGGATCTCATTGACATCACCGCCTAGAGGATTAGCTTCGACGATGACGTTGTACCTTTGGCCTATACCTATCAACACCGAGGTGTTAAAGTACGGCTCAATGGGGACAAAGTCTGAAGTGACGATTTGAAGCCAGTGATTATCAATGGAAAAGACGAGTGTTGAGTCAAAGGAAGTATTGATCAGACGGAGCAGGTATCTCTTGGGACGAGTTGGCTTGTCGGTTGGAGTTTTGTTGAAGTATAACTCATAGTTATCAGGGATAGGGAGAGTTGGGGTGTAGCCGTAGTGGGAGACGTTGCCTGCGCCGTTGAGAAGGATGGTCTTGTTGGAGAATTGAGAGCCTGGGAAGAGCAGTCTAAATGCGCTCTCGTGAGCTGTATGCTTGGTCAGTATGGGTTGCGAAACATGGGTTGGGAGTACGTACACCAATCTGTCATGATCAGTGGTCTCTTGGTGGCATCATAAGGGGCAGATTGAGGGCCATGAATTGTCTTGGTCATTAGCGCAATCTCCATCGGGCGGGTATGCATGACTAACAATTGGACCTTGAAGGCCATCCGCATATTGCACAGAGTAGTGGCTATGATACCAAGACGTTCCGTACTGCGTCGTGTTGAAGATATAGCTGAAGCTATCACCTGGCGCAATAGGACACTGAGTAATACCGTTAACACCGTCCATGTCCATGGTCTGGTTCTGGCGGATACCATGCCAGTGAATACTTGTGCCATTCCTCTTCATACTGTTTATGACGGTAATGTTGAACGTCTGTATCATCGTCAGTCAACGAGGACACCAACACAAGTGAGGTATATACTCACATCTCCCCAACAAGCCTCAAGCCAAGGCCCAGGATACTCCCCATTAAACAACTTTGCCTCGGTAAAATTCTGCCCATCAGCATTATACCAACTCTCCGTAATATTAAGCGTATAATGCCTCATAATCCCCTTGGGCGCAAAGTTTTCATAATTAGTATGAATGTTGAACTCTCTCCCATCAGGGTGTCTAAGCCAACACTCTCTATTCTCTGGGATTGAACATTGCACGAATCCTGTCATTTCTGGGTACTCGCAGAGGAATTCATGATCACCTGGCGGGGGATGAAAGATGGGAAAGCCAGGGCTGGGGTCTTCGACGTGAGTGTGAGGATGGTTGGGGCGAAGGGGGTGTTGGTATGAGGTGGAAGGGGAGGTGGGCCACATTGTTAGCCATGCGACTATACTGACGCAGGCGTGCCATACTCGCTCAATGAGAGCCATTTTGAGAATGTTTTTGGGTGGTTTGGGGTCGATGGTTCTGTGCTTTGTGAGACGGGATATAAATAAGAGCGCCTCGTCGTTCGTCACGCGGTCGTTCCAATCTTGTTATCGGAGAATATGTAAGCTTATGATGGCAATCACATACATGAGTTCCCGTCGCAGTCATCAAATCCAATCATGTTCCCATTTTCAAGCAACGCTGCGATACGAGTCCAGCTGGTCAAGGATCTTGGTCTTGGCACTGGCATGTTTCAGCCCTAGGACTTATAATCTTACCCAACGATCCAATCCGAGTCATTCTACAGATGACTAACACGATTAGACTCCGTCATGTCTCACCGCAGCTCACAATCACAACGCCATCATTGCAGAACTTCACCCCGTGATTACGCCAATGGTTGTACAAGTTGGTAATGAATGAGGTGAGACCAATCAACCGCCCAGAGGCGTTTCTCGGACACAGTCAGGCTTGGAGTAGACCAATTGGATAAGGGCGGATGTTGGTCCAATCACTCCCTTGCTCACGGCTGAGAAGCTGAGGCTGAGCATGACGAATACGAGGTGTCACAGGTTGAGATAGGTTATTCAGGAAACAGGTGCTCGTTGAGTTGCCGTCAATACCGGAGCGCGGTATAGGCTTGATAACAAAATCTCTCAGCAGTGAGCGTGGGGGACTTGTGGTTCTGTGGTCGATATCGGAGTAGACTTACTCAGGTTGGTGAGATGCTGCGACCCGGCGTCCGAGGGCTCTTACGTGAGAATGGCGGTCTCGCGTCTGTATCGCGATTGAACGGTTTCAGCCTAGTCAACAATGGCTGAGACTAGTACGTAAACGCTGTCTTACGCACGGTCGCATGTCGCATGAACTGGTAGCAAAGGGGAAACGTCACGCGGTAATATCTCGGCTATGCCGGACGTCGCAGTCGTGATCAAGATGAATATCATTTCAATTATTATACACAAGCAAGATTTGTCTAGAGTTCCTTTATCACCACCCCTCTGACCGTCGCTGGCACCTTCAAGAACGGATATTCAATACCACTTGAGCGCATTCGCCCATACCAGGTCCCACATCCTCGGGACATCCCCTCCAGCCTCCACAGCCTCAGCCCACTTGACGATATGCTTCAAAACCGCGACATCGTCACAAAACTGCACTGCATAGTCAAAGTCCCTGAGCAATTGCGTCTTTTTATGAATGTCCATCCAGCGCGGGTCAAGCCGCTCCATTTCTCCCAGGAAGACCTCTCGCAAGCGCGTGGTTTCGTACTGGTGTAAATGCTTGTAGTATACTTCTGACATCTCGCCGTTCGCGTCATGGCGGTATCGCCTGCGGTCAGGATCGCTCCATCGGGGTTGTTCAAAGAGGAATTGGGGGATGCCGCAGGCTTTCCAAAGGGGGACGATGGAGACACACTCCCAATCGACAATACCTGTGACATTGCCTGCGTCGTCGACAAGAATGTTGTTCCCGTGTAAATCATCGTGGTAAAGAACTGTGGTTTCTGCTTCTGTGTGACATGGAAAAATGCACCGGATTAGATGCAGCAATCTCTCGGCGATGCCAAATGTTCGTGCGGCATCATCAATCTCCTTGACCGCAGCGCAATCAAGGTCTCCCTTTCCACACCACTTTGCCATCGTCGCTGTCGCATCCCTCTTAGTCACCTCAAGCCGTGCAGCAAACCACTCGCTGCTGTTCCGAAAGGGCCCTCGCTTAATGTCGGATTTGTTGACGAGACCGTAGAAAAAGCAAGTCGACACAATCGGGCCAGGCCTCGGTAGTTCGCTTGCGTATACGGGTGGGTAAATGTTTCCAATGCCCGAGAACCTTTCGCGAAAAAGCGACGCTATGAAAGACGCGATCTGGCGGACTGTGTCGGTTTTCTGAGGGAGGGTGAGATGCCGCCATGTATCCTGCATCCGCGCGCCTGGAAGCTTGCTCATCAAGATCCATTCGTAAGTAACGGGAGAATCGCGCGAGGCATCGTAATGAATTACTTTGGGGATCGGAAGGTGTGTAACCGTGGAGACCCATTGGATCGTCGCAACTTCGCTCATGGTCTTGTTCTGCGGATCGACGGGTAGCGCCACGCGCAGCAACAGCGGGGCCTGATCGTTGACCTGGACTTCGTAGAGTTTGTTGAAGCAACCCTCCGCGAAATGCTTGATGCGGACATTGTCGGTATGGAAAAGTGCTTGAATTGTCGTTCTCATCTTGTCAAGATCGGGCTGGAAGTCCCATCGCGGGGTGAAGCCGAGATTGCAGTCTTCCAAGTAAACGTCGGCGAGAAGTGAGGCTCCGGATCCTGAGGTCGGCATCGTCGCGCGCAAGAGGCAGAATGAAGTCAATAGGGTTCAAGATCAAGTTTCTCTGGTGTGTTCAAAAGCGTGGCGGTGATGGAGGAGGGAAAAATGAGGAATGGAAGGAATCATGGACGAGATAATGCATTTGCGATGGGCAGTTGCTTTCGGCGGGTGACTCAGTCTAGACCGACTGTATATTTGCGACAGTGCATCGCGTCTGCATCTGTTTGAACAAACAGATTCAATCATTGTCCGTTTGTCACGGCCGAAGTGAAAACTCTGATGTACTGAGGTTGTTTGTTCCCGTTTGTGGTCGCGTGAGTAATGAATGGAGGGAATTGACCTTCTTTTGATTTGATTGGGTGCAACTTTATTTGTCTCAATGGTGAGTGACTAAATGCCGGTTTAATAGATTGCCTCAACTTTCAAGTCACGATACATCCCTAATTCTCATCCTGCGGATACTTCAGCCCATTCGCAGCTCTAATCTCATCCATCAACTCCATCAGACGAAGCGTCTCATCCAATGGAACAACATCACTCTCCGTCTTCCCTGCTGCGATATCCTGAGCCACAGCATCAGCTTCCCAGTAAAAGCCCAACGTTCCCTCGTGGCGCTCCACGTTGAACACACGCGTGGTTCTGGTATCCGCTGCAGGAGGTCCCGGGCGCTCTCCCTCAGTGACGCGGAATCCACCGGGGACACTGACTGCGGGACCGAACAGCGTGATACTTCCGTTGGTACCTTGGATGTAGCCGAATTCTTCGGGTCCTCGATACCGGAAGCTTGAGGTGCAGACTCCCGTCTTGACATTTCCATTGGCGGAGGGGTATTCGAGAATAACTGTATTCGCCGCATCGATACCATCTACAATGTCAAGAGACGATAGAACCTTTGTCGGTTTCGGATGATCTTTTCCAACTTTCCAATCACCAAGAATGATTGAAGCAAAGGTTAGTGTGTAGAAACCAATGTCGAGCAGAGCACCGCCTCCAAGCGCCGGGTCTTTGAGACGATGATTGCGGGGCAAGCTGCTAAGATCAAACTTGTTTCCAAAGTCAATGGAAAGTCGCTGCACTTCACCGATAGACTTCTTCACGATGATTTCCTCATGCAGCGCCTCAAACAGGGAACAGAATCTCACCCAGGCAGCTAACAAATATCAGCATATGGTCAATCAAATGAGGGGCTGAACAAACCCTCCATGACAAAAACGCCCTTGTTCCTCGCCGCATCAACAATATCCTTCGCCTCTTTCGCATTAATCGTAAAAGGCTTCTCGCACAGAATATGTTTACCCGCTGCGATAGCATCAAGACAATTCTTTCTATGCAGTGAGTGCGGCGTTCCGATGTATACAATATCCACGTTCGGATCATCGTATACACCCTGATAATCCGCGTAGACTTGTGGTTTAGGCTTATCCGGCGCTTTCTCCCAGAGCTTCTCTACGAATGAAGCGCCTTTCTCGATAGAAGAGGAGCCGATGGCCGTGATGGTGTGTGTTGCTTTGGCGTCGGGACGCGTGGTGAGGAGGTCGCGGAGGAACATTGAGGAGACCCAACCCGTGCCTGGATGAACGGTTAGCTTTGGAGAGCGAAGTAGATGCGAATCGTACCTAGGATGCCCCATCGCAGGTGAGGTAGAGAGTCTGCTGAGCTGGCCATCTTGAAAGATGATATGAAAATCGCTTTATTACTCAGGATCTCAAAATGCGCGATATGAAGTGGGTGGTCGATATAAAGTAGATTTGCAGGGCCCGCAAATACCGATTTATTCGGGATAGTGGTCACCGAAGTACGGCAGTTGGGTCTTCAAAGCCTCGGGACGGTCAACAATTCAATTGGTTTTATCCATTTATTCATCCGACCTCGGAGTTTAATAGCTTGCTGACCGTTTAACACCGAATATCTAAGGACTCCAGCAATTCTGTGCTGCACTTTTGTCTCTCGCGGAGTAGCGGATCTATCACCGATACTCCCCGAGGAGCGGGGTTGTGTCATGATACCATCTCCGATCCACCAAGGATAAAATGAATGCGGGGACAAGCGATCAATGACGCTATAGCCGGGTGAATAACAAGATGCGGTAAAAATGGAAGGTTGATTTGTAAGTTAACTTTAGATAAAAGGGCCAGCGATCGATCAGTTGAAAGAAGTCTCTTGAATCTCGTAAAGTGAAGTTAAGTAAACAGCTCCCTAATCATGGCACCTATCAAAGTTGGTGTCGTAGGCTACGGCAACTCAGCCAAGAGCTTTCACTTACCATTTATCACTTCTATCCCAGACTACGAAGTCATTGCTATTCTTCAGAGAAAAGAAGCACCCGCCGATCCGTCGTCCGCAGAGAAGGGCTCCCACTGTACCGTTGATTTTCCTCATATCAGACATTATCGCACAGCTGAAGAGTTCTTCGCCGACAAAGATATCCAGTTTGTAGTTGTCGCTACACAGCATGATACCCACGCATCCTTTGCAGAGCAGGCGCTCAACGCGGGCAAACATGGCGAGTAGCCTTTTTGAGCATTGGGGTGAAGCTAACGTGAGATTAGTGATTGTGGACAAGCCTTTCGCTGTTTCAGCTGAAGAGGCTGACAGGGTGATCAAACTGGGTGAAGAGAAGGGTCTGATTCTTACTTGTTTTCAGAACCGACGATGGGTACGCTTTACGTCTGGTTCTTCTATATCGAATTCTAATCCTGTGATAGGATGCAGACTTTCAGACCCTTCGCCACCTTATTAACAAAGGTGCACTAGGTGATATTAAAGAAGCTGAGCTGCATTATGACTTTGAGTCACCACCGTGGCTTTCCAAAATGGGAGCCAAGTACACTCCAGGCTCCGGCATGGCCTTTGGTCTCGGTAAGTCTCCTGTCGCAATTTCCTTCGGTCTTTTAGCTTACAGTACTCTAGGTACGCATAGTATCGACCAGGCGCTTGTTCTCTTTGGCCGCCCCAAGTCTGTGACGGGGCTCTTCCGCGTCCAGCGCGATGCCGAGAGTGAAGTTGAAGACTCTTTTACTATTATTTTACAGTATGATGGTGCGCAGAAGGATCTGCTCGTTACTGTCAAGACAGCTGTGACGACGCCAATGGCACAGCAATTGAAGCAGCTCGTTCGCGGAACAAAGGGATCATTCATAAAGGTAAGAGCAAATTCATCTTATTCAGGTGTCTTGTTGACATTTTTTAGTTCCAAAAGCATAGCTTTTGCGCAACAGAGGACGGTATCGCTGCTGGTCTCAAGCCACTTGATGAAGGCTTTGGTGTTGAGTCCGATGAACTGCGGGGTATACTCACGACATACGAAGAGTTCGACGGCAAGGTTCAAAAGTACGACCCTGAGATCAAAAAGTATACTGGTCGATATCCAAGTTTTGCAGGACGGTGGATGGGATTGTATGAAAATGTTGCCGACGCGATTAATGGCAAGGCAGAGCTGGAAGTGAAGCCAACGCAATCACGCGATGGTTTGAGGGTCATTGAGCTCGCGAGGGAATCACACCAGAAGGGTGCCACAGTTCCTTGGTCATAAGGCAAAGAAACTGTCCTTCCTTTACTTGATAAAAAGAATGTTGTCTACCTGCATTACTGATTTGGCGTGGTGGAGTTGGGTGGTGAAACTGCAAAAAGTGAGGATAATAGCGGGATTTAACCGCCTAAGCTGGACGAACAGGGAATCGAACCCTGGACCACTCCCAGATTTCTTCAGAAGACTGAATCATGCTAAGGGAGTATTATACCACTAAACCATTCGCCCGGAATGGGATTTGTTGAAGCATGCCTCTCGAAATGCACCTCAGGTCCGCATAGCCAGCCCTGTAGGATGTTTTTTCAGAGGATGATTCCAAGTGATATCGGCGATTGAGCAGGCTTGCGGTTGGTTGTGCACCGTGAACCTGGTGAACAAGCCGCCATGCAGAGCGAACCTTAATCGTGAAGGAAATTAAACTCTAAGCTTATATCAATCGCTGTCAGCAATTGCACAGCTTCACTGTGACAGGGCTAAAGAGATGGATCAGGTATCCAGGTTATCTGAATTACTGTAGTCAATCGCAAGGTATCTGAGTCACACTCATGCAGCCTCAGGACCGACTTCCAGTGGGTCCAGCGCTGTCGCTCCCAGCACTGGATCACGCCACCAAAACCAAACGTCGGCAAGTTTCGCGACAACAACAAATTATTCTTCTGGCAAAAGATGAATACAATCATCAATACGAAAAGAACAAAAAGAATCGACAACGGCAGGATTCGAACCTACGCGTGCGAACACAATGCCTATGATGTCTCGGAAGAGATAGCAGGGCATCGCCTTAACCACTCGGCCACGTTGTCTGAGCTTTCTGATTATGTCAGACAATTTCAGTCTTTGCTTTATAGACTACACTTCCATCAGGTCAATTTCGCTCTTACCTAGCAGTCTCAGAGATGTTTGTGATACTAGCCAGACTTCTCTTTTCACGCCATTGCCTTTCCAAACACCAGGTTAGTTAGATCTTCTATTTCTTTCAACACACGTTTCACCAGTAATCCAACCCGACTGCCCTAGCTCCATGTTAGCGTGAACTTCTTAGCCATGACTCAGGTACCGAGATGATCAACCTTGGTTTTCTCCATCACAAACCATTCGCCAGCTAATTTATGATTGGCGGCAGACAGCATGGGCCCATCCTGTCACTTTGCAGATGTCCTTTTATGTTTCATTCATTACATAATGATCTTCGGCTAACAGCTCATTTACAGCCTCCGGCAGCAGTTGGAGATCGCTCAGCAGTCAGGCACTCACTCACATGACAAGATTTACCTTCACAGTTAAGAGTTTGTCTGACCTTGATAGAGTTTATATATTCCTCCTCACAACGCGGTCAATGTCTACATAGTCAAGACAGTATAACGGTTCCCTCACCCGGCTCAGCTCGGATCAGCCCCACGGGCGGATCTTCATCCTTCGTTTCACTTTTTTAACTTTTCCAGGGAATGCCCATTGAAGATCGATAGTTATCTGAGAAAGTTTAGACTTTGGCTCTCAGCGGGAGCTGCCTGTTCGAAACAAATATACGTGATCAGCGCCCTGCTTTGGTTCTCAGCTTCGAAAGTCCCATCCTGCAGCTCTCGGCAGGCATGATATACCCTAATCTAAAAGCAATCATAACGACATATGTCTCGCAACTCAATAGATGATAGGACCAAGATGACGTAAAGCTTGTAGGTGCAACGAGTGATTGTTTTAGTATCAGTGGATAAGCCATATAAGCTTCTTCTTCTCGCTCCCATTCTACTAGCTCGTCATCTCACCCTCAACATCCTTCCTAATAAGAAGCAACTTTATTTGCCGATAATGAAGCTCTCATCTGTAACCATCGCCACTCTTGCTGCTGCCTCGCCTGTAACAGCATGGTACAGTAGGTGGTCCTTCGTCCCTTCACGTCCTTCTGACTAAACTCCTCCAGTGACATTTTACGACAATACAAACTTCTGTAAAGTCGACGAAGAAACGGAGTACCAGATTCTTGAAGGCAACAAGTTCGACTGCAACACCTTTGGCGCCAGCATGGACGGTGTAGACTGCGTCCACTTCATCGAGGGTGGACGTAACAGAAAAGGCTGCAAGGGTTTATTCAAAGCTCAATCGGCAAACGCTAAGCTAAACAAAAACTCCTATTACACTTTATATCACTCTGCAGACTGCAGAGACCTCGGTATCGATAAGAATCCTGGACAGTGTGGATCTACATTGGAAGGTCAGAACCCCGACTACATTCGGTCTTTTAGATGCGTAAGTTGATCGACCATCTTCTATTGACTATATTTGCTAACAATATGACTCAAGCAAAATAGCTAGTAAGGTATAATTGCTATTGGGTTATTGCACGTTTGATACTTGCTCGTTAGGCACGTTGTATGCTTTAAGAACTATAAAGCCATGGCACAATACTATACCTAAAGACGTGATGCATTGACTCTATTATAATATGCGATAAGTTTCTTTAAGGAGAAATAAATGAAACTCTAGGCCGGACTTGTATCAGCAGTCCCTCATCCAAATTCACATCTCTTAGTAAATGATCAGGCTGCTGGAGTTACCCTACGACCTCCGCACCCCAGCCCCAGCCCCAAAGTTTCTCTTATCCATATCTTATCTTATCACCCCCAGCACAAATCAAGCGCCGAGCAATAGCCCACGCATAAACCTGCTTTCCACAGACCAGCAAACAATTGCTCATCCACCAAGCCTTGGCAGACCCGTTCCCCGCTGTTGATTGCAACATAGTCGGAGCTAAATGAGCCAATTCTCATAGCTACCTACTATAAACGGTTTAAGCTTATCATCGGCTAACTTTGCTACTGATAAGCTATGCGGATCGGCGGGGAAGCTCGCTACTAATGTATGATGATCGTCACGGACTAGGAAGGTTGTTTAAAAGATGAAATGCCCGCATGATCGGGTTCCAATGTCTCTTCTTTGTTGTTGCATTTTGTAGTGTTCCACTGGAAAAATGACGGTTCGCACTGCTTTCGTTGGTCTTGTTTGCGCTGGCTTGGCCACTGCAGTTCGGTATAACGATAATCAAGTTGCTCTTACGAAAGACGGTGAAGAAGCTGCCAAGAACTTTCCTGAGGTCAAGCAGATTGATCTTCAGTCGCCTGCTTTCCTCAATCCTGAGAGCATCCCCGCTGGCTTTGACAATGGCACGAGCGGACCAACAAGCGACGCTACTCTGAGTATGTTGCTAAAGCATCTTCAAGATCCATGGACTAACATCCCTAGACTACTTCCTCGAGAGCCTTGCATCGCGCAATGACTGGTTGACGTACAATAATCCATCGTTCAAATCCGATGAAAGACGCTCAATTCCCTATGTTTACTTGTCTACGTCGTCGCAGCCTGAGGTCAAGGCCAATTCATCTTCATCCGAGAAGCTCCGCGTCTACCTTCAAGGTGGCGTCCATGGGAACGAACCCGGCGGCGACCAAGCTCTTCTCGCGCTGCTCGGTAAATTTGACGCCAACTCAACATGGGCAGCGTCAATCCTCGAGAAAATGGACATCATGATCCTGCCCCGCTACAACCCCGATGGCGTCGCTTACTTCCAGCGTTTCCTGGCAACGGGGTACGATCCCAACAGAGATCACATCCGTTTCGCAAGTCAACAAACCCGTGAGGTCAAAGCGCTGATTATTGACTTTGCTCCACACGTCATGGTAGACGCGCATGAATACAGCGCCAATCGCGCTTATGGCCTCAAAGATCAGTGGGCGCAAGCAGTGGATGGTCAATTTGATCCAATGAAGAATCTGAACATTCACAAGGACATTCGAGAGTACTCCGAGGAGGTTTTCGTGCCTAGAATTGCTGGGGCGATGGATAAGCTGAATCTGCGCTGGAGTCCTTACATCACTGGAAACGCTAGGGAGGAACCTCTGGTATTTACTCAGCTTGATACCCAGGCTCGAGCTGGTGATGTTTCACTGGCGCTGACGCAAGTCATGGTCTTCCTCACTGAAACTAGAGGTATAGGTCTTGGAAGCCAGCACTTTCAGCGCCGCGTTGCTTCAGGATTAACCATGATCGAAGCCATTGTTCAAACAGCCGCCGACAAAGCTGAAGAGGTGTACGAAGTCGTCGAAGGTGCCCGCCAGAAATTCATCGACGGCATAGACGAAGTGGTCGTTACAGATTCCTTTCAGCCCACCAACCGCATCTGGGACTTCATCGATCTCCCAACCGGCAAACTTGTCGAAATCCCCGTACAATTCCTCAGCTCAACACCTGTAAAATCCAACCTCACCCGCTCTCGCCCCGAAGCCTACATCTTCCCGCAGGCATGGAAAGAAGCCGCTGATCGTCTTCGCCTCAATGGTGTCACCGTGGAGAATATTCGCTCTGAGTTTCGCGGTGAGGTTGAGGCTTATAACGTTACGAGCATTGAGTTGGCCAGCACTGTTTATCAGGGAACTGTGTTGAACAAGGTCACTACTGAGATTAAGAAGAAGGAAATTACGATGCCGGCAGGAAGCTTCTGGGTTCCGACGAGGCAGGCTGCTGCGGGGTATGCGTTTACTGTTCTTGAGCCTGAGAATATCGATTCGTATGCTACGTTCAACATCCTGCCGGTCAATGTCGGGGATGAGTACCCTGTGTATAGAGTCTTGGGTTAGCTTGTGATTGTATCACTAGATAGAGAAAGACTAATTGGAAAGACTCATGTCTAACCTCATTTCACAAGTTGAAACTTCGGGCTGTTTAAGTTGATATCCAATGATGTTATTTCACTTTGAGTTTCTCGCAGCAAACTGCAAGCACCTACGTATTGACTTACCTAAGAAAACAACACTTCATCTCAAGACCTTCTTAATTCAGATCGCCCTCTTAACTCCTCACTGCCAAGAGCTTGAGGTATACTCCTGAGGCGACTCAGTGACTGTCCCAAACAACGGCTCGACAGGCTGCTCATAGCATGCCTTACTCATCTCACTCGCCTGGATAGCCCTAGCCATGGAATCAACATTCAGAGTCCCAAGCTGTTCGGCAATCCTTGACATCGAACTTTCAGCCAGTCTCCTCTGCTGCCTCAAGTAAAAGCGCAGCTCGCGCTCGAGTGTCTGGATACGTTTCCAAGACTCACGAAGCTTGCAAAGCTGCGTAAGGCGTTCCTCGCCCTGTATGTCAGATTCAAGACGATTGACGACATCAACAGCGAGTTCAGAATACTCTTCCTCTCGAAGCTCGAGCCGTTCCTTGAGTGAGCCGATGAGCTCTTGAAGGTCTTGCCAGATTTGACCGACCTCTGAAGGCTCGGGGAGGGAAGTGAAGCGGACACCCGAAGACATAGCTTTCTCAGAGTAATTGTTCCTGGTGGTTTGAGAGTTCCGATGAAAGAAGGCTGTTGGAGTTAGTATGAGCAGTGGTTGGAACTTACCTTTGAACCCTGAATCCTAAATGAGAATGATAGAAATGCCCATTATCTAGGGATACCGTATGGCTTTATAGCTAATATGTTTCGTTTGAGTAAAAGAACTACTGATCGGTTGGTCACCCAGAACGCACTGCGTGTCATGAGTTCCAGTGGAACAGGACTACTGAACAAGTAAATGCCCTGTCAGTTCTGGAACACCAATCTTTGTCGACCGGGATCCCATAGTCAGTAGAAGTGAACAACAGGCCATAGTGCCAATGGTATGGAGATGAAAGAAAGTAATATTACAATGTTCATTTTTAAGAGCTTTCTATTCGTCTAATGGAAGATAAGGCTCTAAGGGAGGCCTGATTACAAATGAAACACTCAAGATGAGTTGGTAGATAACGACAACTATGCCTATCGCATGGCTCAATTACGATACGAATTCATCTTTAGATTTAGCATCATCTAAGTGATCGATTGGTTAATAAAAATGTTATTTCATAGTGAATTGTTTGTAAGACGCCTCAAGATAGCCGCTATCCCCAATTCGGAAATCGCCGGATCGGCAGTTACTCGATCCGTATTGGGGCATGAAATCTGACAAAAACCACGCCGTGAACGCGTGAGATCAACTCAATTCCTCTTTCAACACAACAAGGCTGCTGCCTAAGCTAAAGCTGGACCTAAAAACACTCAAACTGGCCAGCATTCCCACCATCTCTTGGTACTTCATCTCGTTCTCGAGGCAATGGGCAAACCTCCGTCGCCAAAGCCTTATCGGGATGACCCTGATGCCGTGTCGCTACACACGACTGCGGGGGAACCCTCGTACGCTCATGTAGAGGATGACGTTCTCAACGGCGATGAAGCGCCACCGCCTGCATACCATGATACACCGACTCTGGGTTCAAGCACTCCAGCGATGGCTCCTATCGGCAGCACCGAGATTGAAGAAGAACTTCTTCAAACAGGTGTCACCCAGCCCGAGTCTCACATCGCATTCACTTCCAACCGCATCGGTCAGAAGCGCACTCGTATCGGCAACGAAGTGAACGCCGTGCGCGATCCCCGCTCCGATGCGGATCCAGCGTTTCTTGAGAAATGGGTCAGAATCATGGCAGCGTTTCCTCCTTCGCCGTATATCAACATAACCGGAACTCACAAGGAAACCAAGCGCGATAGCGACGGCAAGAGCAAGCGTGAGGAAGTCACTGATTTTAGGATCATGGTGAATTTGCAGAATTATCTGTATCCCAATTTCATCGTAAATCCTCTTGGCAACTCGACGCTCAAGACTGTCGAGAGTGGTGAGAAGACATATCGCGGCACGGTGTTGAAGAAACGTCAAGATGGCGTGAAAGGCGATATCGAAGTTGGTCATGCGAAGCCAACCCTGAAGGAATGGTGTCATCGATATTGTGCGAGAGCAGCCGGCACCAAGGTGTAGGTTTCACCTTTTCGCTTGAGGTCCTTTCTAACGAGTTCCAGGTTCCGTTTAACTAGAACAGTCACTGGCATGGATGAGACCTTCTTCCGTAACAGTCTGAAAAACTATGTCCGAAGCTCCAACTATAAAGGAAATCTCACTATTGAATTCCCAGTCGCCGACCGAGCAGTCGACATCTACTCATCTAACCGCCTCAACATGTGGCGCCTGACGACCTGGATCTGTTGGATCTTCTACCTCACGTTCCTCTGGATCTTCTCATGGCCAATACTTTTCTTCATCACGAAGCGGTATCATGTCGTCAGCGCCGAATGGCCATTCTCTCTGACTGACGCAAACGGCCAGAAGCGCTATACCACCGTCAGTGAGCAGCAATGGGTGGACTTGTATGGGCCCGCTATCAAGCAGCTTTGTCTGGACCGATATGAGGGCTTGGCGGGTGATGCATTTTTGAATCAGGTTCTAGAGAGGGGAGATGCGAACACGAGAAATGAGGGTATTGATACGAGAGCTGCTATGGGAGTCGCTGCTGCTGCCTTCCAGGGCGGACGATTCAATGCTGTCAGCGGTGCGAGGAGTCTGATGCGTATTGCTGGGGCGTCAAGTGACCAGATCGGTTGGGGTTTTGATACGTGACTATAAGAGGCTCCCGGAAAGCAAAGCCAAATGCTTTTCACGTCGATTGTTTAGCCCTTTAATCTTGGTAGTCAGCGTTCAATGGCTGAATACAATGCCTTCTATCGATTTCAATGACACCATGGTAAGGAAGTGTAACTGCGACGGAGAAACAAGGACTTGGAATTTATGAATTCTTAGACATGAGTCTTTGACTATGACCTTTACTTGGTTCCCCCAATGCCCGATTTGCCAGGGGACAAAATCCCATTGGGATCCATCATGGCCTTGAAGCTATCAACGAGCTTGGCAAGGGCATGTCCGTTGAATGAGAAGTGACCTCTGATTTGATCCATAAATTCAACGTGAGTTCGATATGTGGTGAGTCCACGACAGACAGCATCATCAATGAGTTTCTGGCAGAGTTCGTTTGCCCGCTCCTTCTCCTCAGGGGCATACACAACCAAGACGATCGGAATGATGTACCGAGAGTAGGCGTGGAAATCGGCGAAGAAGTCCAGCTTTGCCGCAGAGACCATCTCCTTCGCTGCTAGGTACCATTCTAGCAATCCTGGGCCTGAGGTAGGGACGACTGGGGCGAAGTCTGTGTGTCCGCTTCCCTGCGTCAGGCGGTAGTCCATCAGGGACAGTGGCTCCAGCGTCGGAACGCCACTATGGGGGACAGACTTCGTTTCGACTTCATGTCCTCGAAGGAATTTCCCTGGGATACCACCAAAGTGCTTTACTTCAAGCTGGGCTCCAGGAATCTTTGTGATGGCTCGACGCAGTGAGCTCTCCAGGGCCGGCACCACATCCGCGTCGCCTTGAAGACCAAACTCGGCTTTCCAGAATCCCCAGCCATGAACAGACTTTAGCTCATCCAGAACGCTCTCCGGCACGGCCTTGCCAGGACCAAAATGCGGTGCCAGTTTTGCTTTGACAGCATCGTCCGGCGACAGGATAGCCTGGCGGAAAACATTAGAAATGGAGGGGTGATTGGTGACCACGCCTCGTCGCTGGAGATTCGCAAGGACTTCTACGAGCTGAGGGAGATCTCTCTCGTTTGGCACGCTCAGCTCACAAGCGGTGTACGACTCGGGTGCTGGGGTAATATGGATGCCTAGTTTAGTCACCACGCCTAATCGGAGATTTAGTATACTCGTACGCATACCATACTGCCAATTTGTAGCGGGGAAGGCTGACCTAGATTGGATTGGTAGAAAAGACCATCTACGCTTGGCCCGAATCCGCTAGAGCATGCTCAGCACGTTGTGCATCTCAGGTGACACCAGTACACCGGCTCAGAAATAATAGCTCACGCTTTGTAGAGTGGGAACAGCCGACTGTCAGCCATGGCACCCATGCCAGTACGCAACAGCTCGCCTGTAGGAAGGACGACTTCCATGCCGCACTGCGCTTCTGTATGCACGCCGTCAGGAGTATAACCGAAGCCATGGTCCAGCGTGTTGCCCACGACAGACCCCCATCCGATGGCGGCACAAGAGGGCCAGAGCGCGAGGTCCCGCCGTTTGATCTCTTCGTAGAGGTCAAAGAAAGAGACACCCGGTTCCACAATGGCGTACGCATCCGCCTCGTTGACCTCCACTATGCGGTTCATTCGATGCAAGTCAAGGACCACGCTCCCTGCCACAGCAGGTGCCGAGCCACCATACCCAAGGTTCCTACCGCGAGATATTACCCAAAGAGGGACTTTAAGTCGGTTTGCGAGTCGCAGCACCTGTTGTACCTCGTCTACAGACGCCGGTCGAACGGCACCACTAGGCAAGTGCTGTTCTTGATCAACAATGGCGTATGGATCGCCGTAGCTTTGCTGCTGGTGAGGACCAGCCAAAGCGCCTGTTGATGCATCCCGTGAGATATTCCCATCGCCGACGACCTTAGCAAGCTCATCAAAGAAGTGGCGATGCTCGGAAGGTCCAATGCCTGGGGGGAAAGACTTGAGATGAGGACGGCATTGTCTCAGGGTGGAATTGAAAGCGGGCTTAATGTTTCACGTATAGGTAGAGAGTGTAGAAGATAATGATTTGTAAAACCCGATCTTCTACAAACTTAAGGGTCTTTATGTAGTAGTCAACGAGTTGATTCAAGTCACTCTTATTTACCGAAAGAAGCTACCGACAAGCGTTCTCTGCCCCGCATCATTCCTTGATGAGCTTCTCGGACCTCGATCTCGTCGGAGGGTGCGATGACAGGATGGAGGGCGAGTTGTCTGGTCCACACTTCAATCTTCAGTCAGACGAATTAAGCGGCGGTGTTGCGGGGGAGGGGCCGGCACGTTAAGCATCGGTCTCCAAGGTGCTAGGCATGCGGCGGGGCAGCGCGTCATTGACCAGCCGATAATGCCCCGAGAGTTCGGCGGACGGGGTGAAGCAGTACTCCGAGCGTGAACGAAACCACTTTGCAGAAATGTGCAACTTGATAAGCCTCTAGAACAGAACAATGACGCTGCAAAAAGATAACAGTCTGGTAGTCACATACCGATCATAGCGGGCATGAATCTAGACCAGTGCGAAGAATCATACAGAAAGATTACAACAACACAAGGCCAGCCTAGAGCTTAGCCTTATGGACAGCAATATGGTACTAGTAACACTGTCTCTTGCTGTTCTGTGCGCCGATGGCTTTACCTACAACCAGTACCCAGTGATAGTATTGTCATGTACAGCGAGGATCCTCATTAGTTACCCACGTAGCTTACATATATTTAGGACAACTTCTTTCACAAGCGATTCCGTACTGTATCCTTCTTACGTGATGACAATACCGCTTTCAGTTATGTGAGTCGCTAAGATCGGCCAAATCGCCTACATGACTTAACACACATAAATCAGTCAATGAAACCCATGCTACCCTACTTCATATAGTATGGTCTGTCATCGATCTTGTAGCACTGAAACACCAAGCCTGAACCCATCCAGTAATATCACCTTCTTGACTGGTCTTCCAAAGGTTCACCAAGAATTGAGACTCATATGCCCAACCTGTGTGCAGCCTGTGCCGTCCGACGTTGTAATTCACCAGGTGCTTGTCCACGCCATCAAAGTCTTGCAGAACGTGAACTCGGCCAGCGATTTCGAGTCTCTCTAGCATCAAAGATCATGCCACCGGGCCAAAGACTAATATCGAGCTCGCCAATCTGGTCGCGACGTAATGGTTGTGTTGTTGTATGTGGATTATACACGTACGCAGGTCCCATTAGCTTATTGTGTTCGCCTGCGCCAAGGTCCGTCGGTGACTCTTAAGTGACGGCACGATGCGATGCGCGAAGACGACCGTTGGGTCCGATGTAGCGCCTGCATATGAAGACTGAAACTTACCAGACATTGTAGTTCGGAATCTCATCCTCCACTGTGTAGTCGTTCCAAGTACCATACTTCTCTACCATGGCGCCGGCGTCCTCACGTTCTCCAGGTCCTATGGAAATTTGCGAAGTCAGAGGAGGTTCTGAAACAGCACACAAACGAGAAAACAGGCAACACTTACCACTCGTCCAGTTCACCAGCAAGTCCCAGAAAGCATGGTCTGGGATACCGCCGCGGCAGATGGACTCTCTGTAGTAGTCTCCAAGCCCTTCCCAAGGTGGCATACAGGCATGCGCTCTTTGGTCGATTGGATTGAAAGCCCCGCGAGCAAATGCTCGTCTCCTTTTGACGGAGGGCAGCTGATGTTCGACTTTTTACTTGGAGAGGGTAAAACTGTGCTTTGGAATGGACATCTTGGCGTTTATGATGGAATACTAAAGACGATGCAGCCACAACCAGATGTAATTGTTCAGGCAATTGCTGGGCGGGGTGACTTGAACGGGAGACCGTTTGATGCGTCGGC
The DNA here is from genome assembly GCA_013396175.1 of Fusarium denticulatum. Classification (NCBI taxonomy): domain Eukaryota; kingdom Fungi; phylum Ascomycota; class Sordariomycetes; order Hypocreales; family Nectriaceae; genus Fusarium; species Fusarium denticulatum. The sequence continues at coordinate 8,111 of JAAOAK010000529.1, read as the reverse complement.
GGCGCAGTTTGCAGTGAAATTGTCGAATTTTCTGGGAGAGCCGAAGAAAGTGATCTGGTGTATGCATGATTATCAGCCGATCCCGCCACGGCGGTTAGACTTAGCACCTGCTACGGAAGATCGAGAAGGAGACTAATTCCAGGGTCGCTACGCTACAGCTAGGTACATCGGCCAGGCTCTTCTAACATCGGGCTGGCGAGTCTTATAGTATATATGTGCACACGTATACACATTCGTGTTTTACCCAAAGCGACTACACGTGTATTGCGACGCTTATGTCCTTATCTTTGATTGCTATGATTGACGTCGTCATCTCCTTCAGGTTCCTCCAGGCCTGCCGTCTCGCCTCTGCACCAGACACAAATACCCGTGGTGCATTACAGACCCTCCTCAACCTGTCCAATGAGAAAGTCTGCACCTGGGCCCGCCGCATCAGCACCGTATAAAAAGTGAGCAGGAAGAATAAACAGGGTCCCATCGCAAACTAGATCAGTAGGCAGACAGAAGATCATAGTTCTGTCTGTAGGATAGTTCGGGATACGGCCACCGAGCTGTTCGTTCTTGGTATATCCAAACAGGGCTGCTCCAACAATTTGATTCTGGACCGCGCCTCCGAGTTCGCTAAGTGCATATCCAACGACAACCGTGCCTTGACTGTTTAATGCACAGAATCAGCAAAGCAATAGTGAATTGATAAGCGGGATTAACTACCTATATCCAGCCGTCACGACGGGCGTATCTGGGCACTTGTCGTATGCCATTTGGAACAGTCTTTTAGCCTCATCGATGGAGGCATCGTTGGTCCCCTCGGGAAGGAAGTTAGGTGCAAGATCAGCCGTATACGGCCCACCAACACCTTGTATCCAGATGTCAGGGATAGCAAGCTGCATTGCCTCTACGAGGATTGGCCCAACCGTGATTCCCTAACTGGATTAGATTTAACAATCTGGTGTGGAGGGCTTATGCAACGAACAAGGTTCCCAGGTTCTGTACTACCACGCGCATAGATCAGAATTGCTGAGGGGCAGTTAGAGGAGTCACCGTTCTCAAGATCATTGCGATTGAGAAGGTCTCGGGCTTCCAGGAGATTGATGTCTTGGGCAGCGACAGCTCTTTTTTCGGTTAACGAGGCTGTTGGCAAAGCCGTAGCGCAAGCCAGGAGGAAGGAAAGGGCAAGTGCAGCATGCATGTCGAAAAATGGGACTATAAGACCAAATAAAGGATGATATCTAAGCAGTGGCTTTTCCTAGAGAGTAAAGATATTGAGGATGAGTATACAGGTCTTCCTCTATGTGCCTGTCTCCTTTTTATAGACGACTGCTCTCCTTCAGTCATTCTTACAAGTCTCATAGCGCTCTCATTTATATAAATCTCCTTCCCCTTCTTATCTAGTTCACTTAATTGTGATTCCTACCCTTCATCGGTTATACGGAATTCACATGGTTGTATAGTTTCGCCTATCAGAAGTGCACTATAATGTCGTTTTTTTGTTCCTATCACGTGTGAAGAACCAGAATTTTGCTGGAAAGATGTGAGCTATGTGGCTTCAAGCCCAACCCAACTAATTCACTGCTAATCCAATCGAGTCCAGTACTATATACTGTAATGATGATCGGGATGATCTTTATTCTTCAATTGAGGACTTTTCTCAGTATTTCTTCAAACAAGGGACAAAATGAATGCCTCCACATATTGGCAAGCTAGAATGTGATGTTCACAAGTCACACGACCCCATTTCATGTACGTATCGGGCCTTCTCTGCGAGTTGTACCTCAAAGTCACGCACATTGGTTGATTGTATTCAAATAGAGTTCAGTAAACCCCAGAAAGGATGCTTACCCCAGGTTTTGAGATATATCCCGCAAAGGATGGCCAACCAAGAAGTGGGGAAGACGAGGATCAAGAATCGCATCTTGATACTCAGATGCAGGATCAAAGTGTGGGGTATGCACGCAGCTTGTCAGCCAACCTCGGGTTCAGGGTCCTTCTCCTCCTTGTGACATGAAAGACGATTGACTTGTTGCGACTTTTGCATCTGTGGTCTTGAATAATGGTGGTTGGATCAGGTAAAAATGGCCTCGGCAAAGGCTAGGCTTTAGACTGAGAAGAAGGTATTTAATGGTGGTAAACTCCTCAACGTGGGGAAGAGATGAGGGAATAAATTAGTAGTGCATTTATAGAGAACGTCACAAATGGCGTTTGATAACTATTTATGTACGAGTAGGCCACTGCTAAAAGGACAAACAGGATAATTAATCTGTATTAGGATTGTAATAGGATATAAGAATTGAAAGACATACAGTCATAAACTTCGAATCAATCTTGACAACCCTAGCGTCTAGAGTAGCATTATAGTATTTAATAAATAGTATAATTATACCTCTAATAATTATAGTCTTATATTTCGGTTTCTTATTGGGACCAGATTGTATATGACATCTTCTGGATATGGAAAGTGATGTTATTGAGAAAAGAAAATGCCGTAGCTTCAACGTACGCCGAACTTTTTGAGGCTACGGATCTATCCACTATCCTTTGGCACATTAATTACGTACACGTGAACCGCTGCAACTCGTGCCGAGACTCCGAAAATATGGCGTAACCTGAGCCGGGATGCGGCACGAAACCAAAAATTGCCTAACTTGGACAAACGGCGGTATATAGCGGCCCGAGACTGGCACTCTCGTCTGAACATGTCACCACCAATCATTCCTGTGAGGCACAACCCTCATGTGGTAGGTGGAAAATCTACAAATGCCGTAGATTAAATACGTTGATGAATCAAAAAGTCTCGCAATCCATTCAATTTTGAGCATGTTCGGGGCTTGGCGAACCTTGAACCCCTGCGTCATCCTGTTTCGTCACGGAGGCTTCATATCCGAAACACTGCAAATGACAACAGGACCAGAATATCACGTCACCTCAAAGCGCTCATATAAAAGACGCCTATAATTCGCCAAATATGATGTTCAGATGTTCTGTCAATACAGTGTCATTCGTTATCTACTATACTTCATCATGAAGTTGCTCTCTCTTCTTGCTGCTTCAGCAAGCGTTGCCCAAGCTGCTCTTAAATGGCAGAATGTCCGTTTTGGCGGTGGAGGCGGCTTCGTTCCTGGCATCGAGTTTCATCCTACTGCCAAGGGTGTTGCCTATGCGCGAACCGACATCGGTGGACTTTATCGTCTTAATGCGGATGACTCTTGGACGCCGCTGACTGATGGCACTGGTGTTGATGCCACATGGTATGTTTGATAATCAGCAATCAGTAGACCGTACTGATACTTTCGTAGGAGCCGTTGGGGTATTGATGCTCTGGCCCTTGATCCAAGCAACCCTAACAAGGTCCTCACTGCTGCTGGATTGTACACCAACTCATGGTAAGCCACCAGAAGCAAATGAATACATGGGCTTCGCGAATCTAATATCATCATAGGGACCCCAATAAGGGGGCTATTGGTATCAGTAACGACAAAGGCGCCACTTGGTCTTTCACCGAGCTCCCCTTCAAGGTAGGCGGTAACATGCCCGGCCGCGGTATGGGCGAGCGTCTTGCTGTTGACCCCAAGAACTCCAACATCATCTACTTCGGAGCCCGAAGCGGCAACGGCCTCTGGAAGAGTACGGATGGTGGCAAGAGCTTCTCCAAAGTCACTTCGTTCACCAACGTCGGCACTTACGTTGCCGATCCGAGTGATAGTTCTGGATACAACAGTGACATTCAGGGTTTGTCCTTTGTCACATTTGACTCTACCTCATCTCTTGTCAATGGGGCTACGTCGCGCATCTTTGTTGGTGTTGCGGATACAAAGACTGCTTCTGTGTACGTTACCACTGATGCAGGTAAGACGTGGAAGCCCGTGGATGGCCAGCCTGTAAAGTATCTTCCCCACAAAGGTCAGTTCTCGCCAAAGGAGAAGGCTTTGTACCTTTCTTACAGCAATGGTGGTGGACCTTATGATGGTACTGCCGGTGCCGTTTACCGCTACGATGTTGCCGCCAACACTTGGAAGGACATCACCCCACCTGGAGATATCTACTTCGGCTTTGGTGGTCTTGCCCTCGACCGTCAGAAATCGGGTACTCTTGTCGTTGCCTCACTCAACTCTTGGTATCCCGATGCCCAATTCTTCCGATCAACTGACTCTGGCAAGACGTGGTCTACACTCTGGAACTACAACGCCCAAGGTAACCTTGATCTCCATTACAGCATCTCTACACCAAAGGCACCCTGGATCTACAAGAATTTCATCTCCGTTGACACCAAGAAGTTGGGTTGGATGGTTGAGGCTCTGGCTATTGATCCCTTTGACAGCAACCACTGGTTGTACGGTACTGGCCTAACCCTCTACGGAGGCCATGATCTTACCAAGTGGGATACCGTCCACAACATCACTATTGAATCTCTCGCCGACGGTATTGAGGAGACCGCAGTTCTTGACGTCAAGTCTGCTCCCGGCGGTAGTGAACTTCTTGCCGCCGTTGGCGACGACAGCGGTTTCACATTTGCCTCCAAGAGCGTTCTCGGCCAGTCCCCACTCTCAGCCTGGGACAACCCGATGTTCACATCATCTATTAGTGCTGACTACGCTGGAAAGAAGGTTGGCAACGTGGTCCGAGCTGGAAACAGTGACAGCAACCCTCAAGTCGCACTATCATCTGATGGCGGTAAATCGTGGAAGCTTCATGGCGCGGCTGAGCAAGGCCCCAAGGGAGGTTCCATCTCCTACTCTGCCAATGGAGATACGATCCTCTGGTCTCCCGAGAACAGAGGTGTCTTGAGATCTCAGAACGAAGGCAGTTTCGCTTCTGTCTCGAGTCTTCCAAACAGCGCTCTCGTTGCTAGTGATAAGCAAGATAACGACTACTTCTACGGTGCATCAGGATCGAAGTTCTACGTCTCCAACAACACAGCATCGAGCTTTTCCGCCGGTGGCTCTCTTGACGGAGCCAACTCAGTCAAAGATATCGTTGCCCATCCTACCAAGGCCGGCGAAGTCTGGGTCTCTACTGATGCTGGTATCTTCCGCAGCACAGACTACGGCAGCGCTTTCTCGAAGATTGGCGGCCTTAGCAAGACTGAGCAAATTGCTCTCGGTAAGGGCTCTGGGAGCAACTGGAACGTGTACGCATTCGGAACTGGATCTGCGGGGCGCAAGCTATATGGTAGCTCTGACCTGGGCAAGACTTGGACGGATCTACAGGGTTCCATGGGCTTTGGCGCTGCTGACAGTGCTAAGCTTGCTGGAAGTGGAAATGAGGCAGGACTTGTTTACGTTGGTACAAACGGCCGTGGTGTCTTCTGGGGCCAGGGAACTATTTGAGTATATAGATTCTGTCTAGGTTTCGTTAGTCACGCTTCCGAACATGATCTCTATTCTCTACCACCTGTCTTCTACTACCTTTATAAGCATATCAGATGTTCCTTCGCTATCAGGGTTGATGCTATAAGACACACCTGCCCCTCTGAAATTTAGTTACAAGCTGCCGGATAAATGTTCCTTGTTTCGATCATCTGTACTGCCGTGACTGGCAGCTGATCAACGCTCATCTCATAAATGCAAAGGAGGCAATGATCAGCTAGGGCGATCAAGCAGGTGGCAGTTTCATCTTCTTGGCAGGGCACCGAGAAGAACCAAGATACTGCTTATGCTCAGCTACCCATGCGATGGCCGAGGAACATGGTCAGAACAACTTCTTTTTCCAAGGGTAAGCCCTTGAGCACGACCCCCAACCTGTGTCTCTCACGTCTTGATCTCGTCATCAGACCCTTTAACTCTCACCCCCAAATTCAGATCCACACCATGACGTACTACTTGCTGGCGCCGGATTCGACAACCGACGTGGATGGTGCCTCTGCGGACTGAGAAGGATACAGACCCTATGTTGAGTTGGCTGTCTGTCCCTCGCCCTTGAAAACTGATTCAGTGGCAAGAGTCGTTGGGTCGACCTCTTAACCCTTGTTGGGTGCTGATACTGAAGGAAGTACTATGGAACCAGTTTGGGATGCAGAGGAAGTTGGCTGAGCAGGAGGATGATAGGTCCCATTGTTGTTTGTGGGTTCTGATGAGCCATGAATTGAAACAGATGGCGGTCCATCCTGATATCCAGGCCGAAGCTTGCTATACAGAGGAATGACCAGTTTCATGAGCTTGCCGAGGCTGATATCAAAAGGCTAGGGAGGTGTAACGAAGCCAGGAACTGTTGATGTAAAAGAACTGGCCCGCTTCCGACAATCATATTGATTCGATCCTGAGGCCAGAGGGCCAACAATCGTGGCGAGAACGAACAGGTCCAACAGCCTGCTGTATATACCCCCAGGTATCTAAGATGCCGAAATATCACAAACTTATCCAATTGATTTGATCAAGGCAGGTTCTGGCTTCTGTTTATTTTGTTTTTCCTGCGAGCCGAAGGTCTACGTATTCCGTCATCTCGCATCAGCAGACAAGCAATTAAACACAAATAGAACGCGGAGTGCGGGATTTACATCCTGCGTCAGACTTTAATTGAACCATAAATTTTATGAAGCCTGATTGGCAGAGAGAAGGTGCTCTCGTGCGTTCTGGCGCTGATCAGCACCGGGACGTCCAAACAACATGGGTCAATCCCGGTATATACTGGGGCTAAGCACCAACAACACAACCAACAGTGTTTCAAGACAACCAACAACTGCAAGTCGTCGACCGATTCTTGAGCCTTTGCGTGGTTAAGAAAGGAAGTGCGTCTCCCGCTCACTGACCGCGAATCCATTTCTCTTCAAATTCTTGTTTCATCAATCACGTACTGGAAACGACGCAGATATCGCCTAGTGTTCTGCCCCAATTCATCCATGATGGTTCATCTTATCAAAACAGCCTTTCTATTCATTTCAGTCCTCGGCCTTACTGAAGGCTTCATTAATGACCCACCCAACCGGCCACCACGCCCAGGCAAACGTACCCACCGCGGATGCCATCGCGGCCTCTCAGACACAACCGACCCAGTCGTCAAGGTCAAAGGCGACAAAACCAAGAACACATGGACTGCTTGCGGCCAATTGTGCCTCGCCAAAGGCAAGCCAATGGCTTTAGTCCAAGGCGCAGACTGCTACTGCTCCGAGACCATACCGAACCGGCGCAAAAGCGTCGGGGGCTTCGGCCATTATTGCATGGACCCTTGCCCAGGCAAGCCAACCGATCTTGTCGCCTGCGGCAGCGAAAGATTTGGAAGTTACAGTGCTATCAATACCGGTCTTAAGAGCGAGCTTTGGCCTGATCAGGATCCGTTGCCTGACGACCCGATACCAGATTGCTTGGGCTGTACCTTCAAGTTGCCCGGTGATGCCGTGCTTCCAGGCGAGGGCAGTGGTGTTCAGAGCTGTCGGCGCGCTTGCAGACATCTGAAGTCAAAGACGTTGATGATGTACGACAAGCAGTGCGTTTGCACGAATGCCACAGTGTCGGAACATGCTCTTGATCGCGTCCCAGAAGAAATGTGTTCTTTCCGTTGGGCTAGGAAGCCTTGCGGTGGATATTCGTATTCTCTTCGCGCTGCACTTTTCAGCGTGTATGACGCGAGTGAGCCTGAGAAGCCCGCACCTGATGCAACTACGCCTCACGGTGCCGCATCGCCTACAAGCACACAGACTGCCAAGGTCGCTGTGCAGACTGCCGGGCGATCATTTAGAGAGATTATAGGAGATGTGGAGACGGAAGTTCAGCTCCAGCTGCTGATCCTTGAGGGAGGCGTTTGGGAGGTTTTTGCGTGGATGGGTCGCATGATGACAAAGCTGGTAACGCCGAGAGAAGGGCATGAAGATGATGATAGGGAGCTTGACCTACAGTAAAAGTCTCTCAATAGGTCCATATCATGAACGCCGTGGAGATGATGTACCACTACTATAAGGCACTTATGTCGGACCTGGGACAACTCATGCCCTGCATTTAAATGACTACTCTTGGTAAAGCCAGTTTTATTCAATCAAGACTTATATTCACTTCAATGCTGTTTTACGTTTGAATATTCCTCTCAGCTGTGTGTTTCACTGGGAAGACAAAAAGAAGTTTGTCAATGATGGTATTTGGCAAAAGAATGGTTCCGCCCGGGATCGAACCGGGGACCTTCTCGGT
>JAAOAK010000528.1:0-22384 GCA_013396175.1 Fusarium denticulatum | reverse complement strand
TTTTTTTTTTTTTTGTTTTTTTCAATACATACATAAATAACTCTTTATTCTTTCGGTGTCCTATTTCAGACACCGGGAGATTAGTGCCATCAATCAGTACATATCACGGGTATTCGGCTCTCTGGCTTGTCTTCCTCGTTGTCTGGGCTATTTCCCTTTGATACATGTCAACCGGTGGCAAGCCTTTCCTTTTTCTGCTATTTCCATTTCCCGCCTCGGCGCTGTCGGGAGTCGCAGCTGCGCGTCTCGGCATTGGGGCTCTAAGCCTAAATAGGGTAGATTCAGGAAAAATTCGCTGTATGAAAAACTGGAGAGAAGGTACAAAAGTACACCCGGTGGGACCTCTTCTGACGATATCCACCTAATGCGGAAAGAGGTCGTGTGAGGTCGTTCGTTGGTCTTTCTGTCTCTCTCGCCTGAGGTGCCCATGACCTTTGGTCAATGCAACCTTCCCACACACTCACACAGCCCAACTCAATTCACATGCTGAATCATGCCCTCCCTCCCTTGATTTACCGTGTTTAAATATTGTTGCTTTAAGGGTAAAAGCTTAACAAAAGCTTAATTTTCTGCGTCGAACCCATCTTAGGTAACTGCCTGGCATAAACCTGCGAGACTTCTTCGTGGCGGGCTACTAACTACAATGTGTCTGTCTGTCTGCTCATGGTCTAGAATAGGTAACCGGCAAAAAAAGACAAATGCCTCCATCGCTGCTAACCAGACCCCGCTTCCTCTCCGTAAGGTTAGTAGGTAGCCTGTAATCTCTTACGTACTGCATCGCATCTGTCGAGTCACTCCCTCTCAGCTCATCTTGACAACCTTTGTATGGATAGGTAGGATAGGGGAGGAAATAAAACTCGGGACCTTAAGCTTAAGTGACAAAAAGGTTTAGGTAACTTAGTATATCTAAACTTAGGATAAGTTTAAGATACCTTTTATGGAGTTTATTTTATCACCCTAAGCTTAGGTCTCATGTTTTCTTGCTCCCTAAGGGTAGGATAGGTAACAGGCTAGACAGGCAGCCCGTGACGAGATACGCTAACAAAAAGCCAGGCACCAACTAATCCACAATCTTATACCGAGAGCTTCTTTGTCTGCATCTAGAAACTTGTCGCGTGCGTTACATTTCTCTTTCTCCAGTTCATTCCTTCTATCGGTATCATGTTGCCGTCAAACAACTGGCCATCGAGTGATGGCCGTCTATCCGTTCCTGACGATGCAGCACTTACAATAATCACCTCGTCACCAAAGATTGGTGACAGATAACCTGGTGTCCCAGATGCCTGCCTGCCTACCTAGTTACGAAGGTATATGTATGTACCTTGTGCAAGCAACTCGAACATCTTATCCACCCTCCTGCTGTATGCCCCCCTCTCAACTTTTCCATCCTTCCCCCATTCTGTAATAACTATAACACATATACATACTGAGTTGGTGGATAGCACTCCCACAACCCCCTGCACAATGAAACCATGTACTTGATTGTCATTTGTTGTCGAAGCTGCCTCGACAGAAGATTTACTCGTGCTACGGACCCAACGCTACCTTATGTTCAACCCCCCCCTCTTCACATTCCCTTTGCTTTTTTGCTTTAACTGAACTTGTTACTATGGGCTAAGATGAAACAATCATACACTATGATTAGGTATCTTTCTTCTTCGCTAATTCTGTTCCAGCTACTTTAGTCTTGCGGCCATGATACGTTTTCGAGAATTGCAACTCAATAAACCACACCCATGGGTACAAGAAGTCGGCATTGCGTGCGCAGTATACCTACTAACCTCAAATGCTCGCCGTGTTATGCTGGGCCGGGGACATTATGTGTGCGTCTAATCAGATCAAGACTAACATAACAAGTGAATGTAGAAACAATTGAGTACCTAGTTATGATCAAATCCACAGCCATGGCCTTTATATCTGCTATATTGTTTCAACGCCACTCCAAACATTCACAGGCACCACCTCTTTTATATTTGTAGCCGGGGCCAAAGTGTCCATGCATCAGTAGCTGCATCCTGATTTTTTCTTGTTGTTTTTATCCCCTTCAGTTTTTATGGCCCCCTTCTCATCTTTGCAAAGCTCCCATCCCCAAGAAACACATGTCAACTATGGCGAAGTTAAGGAAGCTCCAGTTCCTATATTGCGGGAACCCCTGGAGCATCTCACACAGATCAGTCTGTTCGCCTGCAACCCCTTCCCCTAGTCGCCGAACTATCCGCTTGCATTCGAAGCCTTCATCCGCAGTCCAAGTCGACTCACTTGTCATTGCTCAAACGCCACGCTGCATTTCATAGATACAAAGGAAATTCCAACTTCAAGATACCGGGCGAAACATGTACAACATCTTCGTGGACCATGTCTACCCAGTAGCTCATTTCATGCCATGCGCCGAGCCTGTATGGGAACTCTTATTTCCCGATTGGCCGTGGTGTCGCTTCCTCATCATTACCGCCATCGTCATCTCCTTTGACAACTGTTAAAGGCCGAGGTGTTGCGTCTACACTGTCTGTTCCATCCTTCTCCTTATTGGGCGTGACACCTTCAGCCTTCAGTCCTGCATCAGGTGGAGTACGTGCAGTGGGTTCCGCAACCACTTCACCATCCAGAACTCCAGTCTCCATCTCCTTTGAAGGTGTGGTCACGACTTGCGTCACAGCTTCAGGAGTGCTTTCTGAGCCCACCGTCAAGCTATCGTGACTGTTGGCCCGCATCATTTCAATGCCGAGCTTCGAGCTGGGCAGACCGGCTTTGCTCAGTATCTGCTGGCTATTGCGGCCGTGGTGCTTTTCTCGACCACTTCCCAGTTCCTCGTCTTCATCATCAGCTGATTCGGTGCTTTCCAAAGTTCTATGTTCGGGGCCTTCTCGTCGCCCTCTCAGCTTATCGTTGCTTCGTGGGCGGTGTTCCATCTGAGCCGGCGCGGATTGCTGAGCAACGAGAGAAGGTACTCCCTTCCTTAGGGGGTCAGAGGCATCGTTATTGTCTGTGATGTTCAAGCCACCTTCGTCCCATTCGTTTGTTGGCTTGCGACTAACAACGACCGGCAACTCATCAGTCGTCACAGATTCCGAATCACCAAATAGTGATGATGTGATCGAGTCCTCACGACTTGACATCATTGCATTTCCCAGTCGACTCGCAAAGATGGACGAGCCTGATGTCGGACTGTCTTCGAGTCGCGAGTTGGCTTTGCGGATTCCCATTGGGATCGGGCGTGGCATGCTTGATAATTGACCTGGCGACTCGGGCCGCCACTGACACAATCCGCGCAGAACTTCAGTAAGTTTGGACGAGCTGATGGGCTTCTCGATTAAGGAATCAAAGTAATGTGGTGCTTGAAGCTCCTTGAGGTAAGCTGTAATGGCTACAATCGGTGTGTGAGAATTGGCATTCTTGGTCTCCCGGATCATTCGTGCCACATCAGCTCCATTGATTTGAGGAAGCTGATACTCGAGGAAAATGACGTCGAACTTGATCTCACTCATCGAGTATCGAACAGCTTCAGACCCATTTGGTACGGATATAGTACGACATCTCAACTTTTCAAGCAATTTCTCCATTACCATACGAGATACCGGGTGATCTTCACAAATCAGCACATCGAGAGGCCGGAAAGTAGGGCCTCCATCAAAGGCAATCTGCGAGAGCCGCCTTGAGCTCTGTCTGCGCCTCTGTACTCGGAGAAGGGCGTTATGCTTCTCGCCTTCGTTATCTGATGAGGACGGTGACATGTCAAAGACCTGGCTTCTCCGATTTCGATGATGGTGCATTATGTCAGAAGCAACAGGACTGCCATCCTGAGATTGAGAGCCCACAGTAAGTGATCTCGAACGTCCGGCAGATGAATTGCTAGACTGTCGTGGGGTGGATATAGTCTTTTGGGGAGACAGTGACAGAGGAGGTGGCGCCGCACTGCGACTCTGGACTGGAGACGATGCTGCGACCGTGGTAGCGGCCTTTTGCAGGCTTGGGGGGACCTTGGGTATCTCGAATGCCGAGCCTGGCTGCAGAGATGCGGCAGTTGACTGGTGAGATAGGCTGGAAGAGTTACTTGACGCCTTTCGTCGTCCGTCGGCACCTTGGCCAGCGACAAATGAAACCAACAAGGGCGATGATGGTTGGGAGGCTCGATTGGGCGACGCACTTGTATGACCAAATCCAGATGGCGATTGTGCTCGATTTGTTGCCTTGGCGTTGGAGATGGTTCTGGAGACAGGGTTTGATAGGACAGGGCTGCCTTCGAGCGACGGCCCTGGTGATATAACATTGCTGGATGCCCCGGGGCTAACGGACGTTGCTTTACTTTGCGTGGCTAGCGCCTCTGCTCGCAACTTTTGGATCACGTCCTTGTTGGCCTTCTCCAACACAGGTAGGTTCTTGAATGAGAATGAGCCGAAGTCGTCCATCGCCACCGGCTCGCTCAGACGCCTCGACTTCAGATCTCGGACATGTGGGGGAATATGCAGTGGCATCAACTTTCGGTTTATAGAGTTGACCTGAGACCGGACCCGCGAAAGCGCATCATGGGGCCGTTCAGCGTACTCAGAGCCAGCTGCGGAGGACTGAGGAGACGCCTGATCTTCCATCTCTTCCGCAAAGGATTGCAACACTGCCCCTCTGGCGTCGAAGTATTCTGTGTCCTCGGGATTCTCAGGCTGTGGGACAAATTGAGCTTCGTCCTCCAAAAGCGTTTCCCAATTGACATCCTGGAACCAAGGGTGATGGCGAATCTCTTCACCACCAGAGGCGAACTTGTCATCGCGATTGGAGCCTAGACGCTGGTGAGGCTCCATGCACAGGAGCTTATTGATCAAATCTTTTGCCTCTTCGGAAATGGGCTCACATTCATTCTCGTCAGGCCACTGAATCTTCCTTGCTAGTATATTCTCGAAAACCTCTTCGGCCTCACCAGCATGAAACGGTGGGATCCCATAAAGGAATTCAAACAAAATACAACCGACCGACCACCAATCACTGGTTTCATCTTGTTTGTCACCTTTTATAGTTTCGGGGGCGAGGTAGTCAGGTGTTCCCACGAAACGTCTGTTTGTATCCTCAGGGTTGAAAAGCGCCATTGGAGGTGGCATCATGTTAGATAGTGGTAGAGAGTTCCTGGCGTGGCTATCCATACTCATTCTCGAGCCAACACTCATGGGTAGATCGGGCGAGCCTTGCGCAACTGCCTCCTCATCTAGGGGTGACCTGACGCTGTTCGATTGGGATGCTATCTCTGCGTCATGCAAAGAAAAGTTGGTGACCATACGGGCAAGTGTCTCACTACCACCACTGTCACTTCGGTGAGTACCTGATACTCGACGGGTCTCTTGACCAAGACTGAAATAAGAAGGCTGTGCCAAGCTTCCGACTTCGGGTGTCATCTGAGGCGTCTGACCGGGGGAGTGGGTATGTCCGTGGAGATCAAGTGACGCTGATCTTGACGAAGCAATAGAGGCAGATCGTGCAAAGGGTCCTTGTTTGAGCAGGTCTGGCGTTCCATCAGAGTTTTCACTATTCAATGCTCGCTTTTGCCGGCCGACCAATCCCAAGCGAGACAAGCCAAAATCTGTGAGCTTAAGGTGGCCTTTCTGGTCAATAAGGAGATTGTCTGGCTTCAAATCACGATGAATAATGCCTCGGCTGTGAAGATGCTCAACTCCAAGGACAACTTCACCAAGATACTTCTTCACCCATTCTTCGGGGAGACCACCCAGAACTTTGATTAGCGAAGCACAATCCCCACCATTCAAATACTCCATCACCAGGTATAGATAGTCCTTGCTCGAAAAAGTCCAGTACAGCTTGGCAACAAAGTCGCTTTCCCCCTGCCACATCATAATAGCTCGTTCCGCTTTGACGTTGCCGACTTGGTTCTTGGCGACCATATCGGCTTTCTTGAGTACTTTGACTGCAAAGTACTCTCCTGTAGACTTCTTCTTTGATAAATACACGCTGCCAAAGGCACCTTTGCTGATAGGTTTGATAATCTCAAAATCTTTGATGGATGGCTGGGTTGGACGAGGCTGTGGGGGTGCTTGATTCGCACCTAGGCGAGGCGATGGCGGAGGCTTCATGACGAAATCAGAAATGGCTGCTGAAGATTGCCTCCGATGATGTCTGTGACTGTGCGTGGCAGGTGAACTAAAGTCACTGCCCGGAAGCATGGGCGACGCCTCTGGAGAGACGACACCTTCCTGGGACATCGGAAATCCCCTTGCTTTAATGCGTAAAGGCGAAGATGGCTGTCCTGGTCTGGAGGGTGATTCCTGCCGGTGGGGGGAAGAAGTACCAGGTAAAATCAGACTCCTTCGGTGTCGCCTTCTCGTGCTCGCGGCGCGACGGAGGTCTCCAAATTCAGATATGGGGGACTCGGTCCTTGGTGCATTGCGAGATGCCACTGATGACGATCGAAAACTGCCCTCGCTATCAAGAAAGTCTCCTTCTAAGTAGACCGAGTCTCTACGAGTATCTCGTGCCTGAACCCCAAGGCTACTCTGCCCGCCAAAGTGAGATCTAGGCGTAGGACACTCTTTAGGACTGCTGGACCTAGTAGAGGCCACAAACGACGTTGGTCTTGATCGGTCTTTGTTTTCAGAAAGATTCATCTGGCGAAGGGCAGTGGCTAGCGCAGATGGGCTGTTCAGGGGCTCCGTGAAGCTTTCGCTGCCTCGCTGCAGAAGATGCTGAGGTTCGGAGGCAAGGGGTTCTGGAGGTATATCGTCGTCGTCTCCAGGACCTTCATCACATGTGTCACATTGTTCGTACTCGGAGTTGAGCCGTTCTTCTTCTGTCGAGTCGGTCAATTCGCCGTTGGCTATGCGAGCCGCCTTCCTCAGGGCCTCGTCGATACAGTCTTGGACAAGGCAAGCAAGTTCGATACGAATACGTTCAGCATACTCGATAATTTTCCTGTGACGAAAAACAGCGTCGACCTTGTTCCTAGCAACCTTCTCCGTGTCAGCGCACAACAGAGCCAATCCTTGTTCCTGCTCCAGAGTATTGGTGCTTGGCGATTGCCATTGCAGAACCTGTGATATTCGTGACTCAGATTGCGGGGATTGCGTTCTAAAATCGCCACTTTGTTGGGTTGAGGACTCCTTTATCGCAGGTGTGCTAATCTCAATAGCGGTATCGCAAAGATCCATGAGCAGCTCGACAATTCGAGCCTGAGGTCGTCGAATAGCGAACGAGCGTGCCCTAGTATGCCCAAATCCTCCAGAACGTTCCCTCGATCGAGGCAATGAACTGCCAGGTGACGACTGAGTTGATGGCGGCGGCCCAATTGGCAAACCTTTGTATTCGGCGACTGGGACAGGCGTCTGATCACCAGCAAGTGACCGGCTCTTGCGGGCCTCTAATGCGTCGAGCACCTTGACGATCGAATGTCGATGCTCAGTCAGGCTTTCCTGTGCCATTTGAACATCCATCTCGGCCCGATGTTCTTGCAAACACAAATCGGTGTGTTTCTCAAACCACCATCGAGGGATCTGACGTTCGCAAATGCGGCAGAGGACCGGTGGCGGAGGCTCTTGTTGTTCGGGGTCATCAAGTCCGCTCTCAGCAAGTTGAGTCAGATAGCTCGCCAGAACTTCAGCACCTGAGCCTAACGAGTCCACGATTACGTTGGGAAGGTCGATCTTGATTTCTCGTGGAGCTATCCAAGGGCGAATCATCCACATTGTCTAGACGAGATCAGTATTGCACAGAAAGCCAACATCGACGAATCTTACATGGCTCTCTCCACCCGAGACACTGTCGTATACCATAATGCCTTGGGCTTCAAGGTCTACAGCATGTGACTGCTCGTTCTCGGGGTCATTTTCGAGGTCGTCGATAGGTAAAAGCTTCGAGAGGGGTCCAAGATTGACAGCGAACCGGACTCTGTGGCTCCGAGAATCGTCTTTCTTCATGGATTCGACAACTTCAGTGAACACATTTTTGTTGTCGCTAACTATCAGGTCGGAGATAGGCAGGCCACTGACTGTCTCGAACTGGGTGCCTACAACATCAGTCCACGAGGGACTGACCCATTTAATTGTTCCATCGAGATTGAGGTCCACGATGGTATTGAGAGTCTGTTCAGCCGCTTCTCGAAGCTCCTCGCGCTCTTCCCGGATGTCCTGGCTCAAAGACCTCTCCATAGCAGTAGTTTGTTGTGCCCTTAAAGAGGCAACTGCTGGGGGTGCCAGGGTGGCGCCGGACGGGGATTCCATCTTATCTCAAAAGCGACTGAAGTGCAAACCAGGAATAGATAGTGCAATGGATGTTTCGCAGGTATCGTCGACCGTGGGATTTTGGGCCAGGGCCCGACGTCAGGATAGCCGGCAGCTCCCAGCAGAAGCACAAGTGGGGAGACTCGGGGTCTGGCAAGGGCGCCAGAACTACAGACCCGCGAGACTCGGAGACATGACTGAGGGTCGACAGCGAGGGTTCTCGGGCTGACGCTGTAACTTCTAAGCATGAAGCGGAAAACGAGGTCGAGGTCGAATTGTAACCCTAACACCTGGAAGTCAAAGGGGTGACTTTCTATAAGCGTGCGAGCGCCTTCAGGTGTAGCCGAGAACGGGGCCAACCGTGACCGTACCGTACCGTACCGTGATCGTGACCGTGGGTACCTGCTCGGACGAGGCGAGGTGAGGTAAATGGGAGTCGACTCGAATTGATAGCACAATCGATAGATCTGGTTTTGAAGTTGCCTAGTCTGTTCACTCCTCGGGAGCTTGCTTGATACTGCAGAACAGGGTTTAAGAATCGCCGTTAAGCCTCGAAGGGGAAGAAAGACAAAGTTTGGCCCAGGTGAGCCATGGCTCCTTAGGCCATCGTGAAAGCGCGTTCCTCTCATGATACAATAAGCGGGGGAATGCGCTGCTGGACCAATCACCCCCCACCATCTCCCCGGAAATCAAGCTCCTAGTCCTGCAAAGCTACAACATCTTGCGGGTAGGTACTAGCTAGGTATGTATTGTTTTTTTTGTTTTTTTTTTTTACAGCGCTTTTCGGACACTGAGGCAAGTGAGGGTCCTGATGCAAGCTATGGCCTCCACCCATGATGTTCCTTCCACTGTGACTGTTGACTGTGCAGTGGGTGTCCCGCACCCGCTTTCCAATCAATCCAATGGCTTCGCAATCCACTCCACTGCTTCTTGAAACCCTGTTGATATCAACTGAATCCCCCCGATTTCATAGGTTTTTAATTCGCTATGCTCGCCAAACCGGAACCATGTAATACCAGGTAACTACCTAAATTACTCCAATGATTTACAATGACATTGACACCTAGGTATTGAAGTATTTCTGTCCATCAGAAGGATGGCAGGGTACTGTGGGGAGGTGTTTGATTTGTTTGGCGGGCGTTCTTCATACCTTATGTACTATCACCAGTCTTTGTTAGGTCGTCGGGCAATGTTTCATGCAATACTAGGCCCGTCCCTGGAGGTCCCCCCTCCAGTTTCTTTCAGCAACGAAAGCTTTCGTCGCATTGAGAAATGGGTGCAGTCGATGGTATGGGCAGACTAGGGAGACTGAAAGGGGGGGGGGGCATTGAGGTTCCTTCCTCCAGGCGTCACACGAAAGGCAAGACATCAGACTGTTTGTGTCGATCGAGATTCCGTCCCCAAACTATCCTTCCATAAGTCCATTTGAGAGCCGCAGAGGGAGTTCGTGTGCCAACAGATGGATACAATATGGAAAAGTCTCTTTCATCAGGTGCCTCTTTGGGGCTGCAGCACGAACATCGCAGAGCGTAAAACTGATGATTTCCGCCTCCTATGGCAGCATCACAAATCTTGTCCACCAATCGACAGCCCAATGGCGTCCAGTTTGCTGCTGTCTTGCCCGGGGGCGCAGACGCGGCCGTCGGTGCAGATGCAGATGCAGGTGTTGACGGAGGTAGATCTAAAGTAAGCATCCTGCCCAGGTGACGGGTTGCAAAGAGTTATCATTGAACAGACCACTGGCCAACAACGGGCGTCGCGGAAACGGACCGGACATTTTGAAGCAGAAGCAAGTCCAGAGGCAGGCAACACATTTCGTCAAAGCCGCAATTGCTACGTCCCCCTCACGAGCCTTTCTCACATCTCGTTACGGTCGTTCTGGAGCTGTGTTAAATTATTAGCTAATAAACCACTATTTCCCTAACTATGGATAGCTTCGCTTTTAAGGTTGCAGTATCGAGTCTGCGGATTCATAGCGGCATGACAACCCATAATCCAAGGTCGATGATGTTTTCTCCTCATACCACATGCGACTGATTGTTGTCTTGTTTATTATAGTAGCTTTCCCTGTCTGCGCTCGAGGAATTGCATGCTTGTGTCCTCGATTAGTGTTGCAACGAGTTCGGAGGGTTGCAAGTGTAAGTTAGCTGCGTAGATACAGCAGCTTTGTCACAATTACATCGACATGGGCTATGAATATGGGTATAGTGACGGAGAGTGCATGATCAATATGATGATGCACCTAGTGACTACTCATGCTGCTGTTATGTGATGTTTCTATATATTTCGTGGCTGTGTTATTACTGCTCACCGCTGCCTCTTCTTTTCACGCGGGCTGACCTCATCTCATCTGCGCGAATGGTCAAGACTTACTTGAACGAGTGTCCCTGGTTCACAATAGAAATGAGCTGATGCTGGTGCTGTTTCCCCTCCCACCCCAAGATTTTAGCTGCAATGCCAGTCACCATCATCTTATGTCATGTTACCCATTTGGTGACCCGAAGTGTTTACACAAGCCTCCAGCTTCACCCCCTGACCAAAATAGATGCGTAACCATGACCAATAACACCACTTATTTAATTGAGCATCCAACATTCAACAGTTGCGAAGTCATATTTCATGCACCCACTTCAACTGCCGGTGTTTTTGCCAGTGAACCGCCCTTCAAGAGCCTTCTGAGGGCATTGAGCTAGAATCCGGGGAATCGAGGAATATGAAGCCGCATACAACAATTACCTTCAAGGTACATTGAGTAACTGTTTGTTTGAAGTCAGTGAACTGGCACTTTCTTACATCTAGTCCGGTAGTTATACATATAGGTAGGTAGTGACTTTATCGTGCGTCTCCAGTAGATAATGTCTATCTCACAAGGATGACAAGGAACGGATGAAATCTCTGCAAAGAACTACAGGATTTTGAAGCTGGTGAAACAGTACAAAGCCAAAGCGCCCATCATGCGTTTCTAAGCCATCTGGCTGTTGCAAGTCGAGCGAGACCTCGTTGTCTTATTTCTCGGAAAGACCCTTTCCCCAAGGCTCCTAGCTCTCTCGAATCTGATGAAAACCTTGGGAAACCAAGGGCTTGTACGCCGCATGGCGATTACTTACCATCTCTCGCCACATTCACTGATCTGACCACTTGCTCCAACTGAGGTCAGTGAAGTTTGTAAACATCTATTATCATTTATTGAGTCTGTGTATAAGATCCAAGCTAGTGTTGATACTGCCCAGGTTGTACGTGAAATATGGCGTCGTGTTTAATGCGTTGCTTTGGTCTATCTGATATTGACTGGGTTTACACAGATCCAATTGCCCATGAGCAAGTAACTCTCGAGTGGTCCTAGATTATAACCTATAACGACCTACTTATTGAAATTATTGTAGTGAATAGTATGGGGTTTTTTTAAAGTATCAATGGTAGAGCATCACTGGGTTAGTAGTAGGTACGGAATAATTGCAAATCAATGGATCCAATGTCAAACTGACAGTGGATGCAAAAGCCCGTCCGTTCGCGGCCATGGGGTACCGAGTGCGGGGCAACATCAATTCACATGAATGGTACGGAAAGTTAGGTATGCTTCGACTGTCAATCAGACTCCCGACCTCTCAAACCGGACGCTTCAGTGCCGCTTCAGAAGCCTGAACTAGTCCCAAACCTCCTAGTGACGCCGCCCCTTCTCTTTTTAATAGCTTGTTGATGATATGAAGGATTAATTAACATTCCTCGCTGTTAGGCCTTTGTTATCAACATAAGGTAGGGGGCCTAACCATCCCAACGTTGAAATAACCGGGCTGCGTTTGAAGTGTAGGTAGTCGTCAATGCTGACACCCGAGCATCGCAGTCTGAGGTACTACGTAGGTGCTTCAGCTTGTCATGCTACCCACCTTATCTACCCAGGTAGAAATCATGGATTGCTGCACAACTGCCTGGACCCAATTAGATGCAGTGAGTGATTCAGTGGCGCCGACTCACACGGGACTCTGACTAATGCGTTAACAACTTCTCCGGTTCTAGAATTCCCACGATCATCAATCTGACCAAGCAATAAACTTCTTTGCTCGAGTATCTCAAATCATTGCAGCAAGCTACCATACCTACTAAGTATATGGCACTAATGTGGTGTATGTTTTAATCGCCTCTCACTGATCAAATTCCCGTAAATTACCTACAAAAAGGCATACCTGAGTCGGGTCGGCATTATACGCAACTGGGACGCCTCCGATCCCCAACGGTTCATGATACAGGAGCACAACCACGACAGTCCTTGCTACAAACAACAGTTTTATTCTGGCGATTCCGTGTCCAACCTCATATACTTCATGGTTCTTGGGGCCCAGGTGACTAACGCCTGACACTACCTCTCATAGGTAGGCGGCCAGTATGGCTGCCTTCAATGCCAATCTTGCTGGCGCAACAGAGCGTTCCTTCTCTTCGTCACTCTCGCCGGACCGAGTTGTCGCCAGCTCAGAAGATGACAATGCTGCGGCCTCCACCCTTGATCCTGATTTTTACAAGAGTCTGACCGACAAGAGGACGACGCGCGGTAAGCATTTCAGACGTGACTCCTTTGCCGTGTTGCAGCTCACGGGACTGATTGATGCTTTAGACGGAAACCCCCCCAAGAAGCGAGGGCCCAAGCCCAACAGCAAGCCGGCCTTAACCAGGCGGCAAGAGTTGAATCGTCAGGCACAGAGGTAATGTTGCGCAAGCTCGACGAATGCCTGTATCTAACATGTGTCCTTTGTCAGAACACATCGCGAAAGAAAGGAGCTCTACATCAAGGCACTGGAAGATGAAGTTCTTCGTCTTAAAGAGGTATTCAGCAATGTTTCATTGGATAGGGAAAGATTGGCCGATGAGAACAAACGGCTGCGAGACACTTTGGCACAGGCTGGGCTTCAACATAGCAGCCCGCATGTAGCAGGCAGCGCGACGAGTCGTGGTCCCGATTCAGCCAATACAAGTTCCCCGCCCTTGACCTCGCGATCGACAGCGCCGTCGGTTGGTTCACCAATAAACCTACCTGTGGCCGTCAATCAAGTTTCCACGACAGGCCAACCGCACGGAATGCCTCAGCCGCTTTATCGTGGAAACCCTGAGCTGGAACAGGCGGGCATTGACTTCGTTTTAACGTACGATAACTCCTACTCGAACAATCCCCAGTGATCCCTCTGTGTGATATGACGCGAGTTGCATTGCGTCATGGGTGAGCTTTGGCAGGACATGTTGATGGTTAGATCAGCTAACAGACTGCGGGTACATATAGTCTCGAGAGGCCGTGCATGACGCATATTCAGTTCATGGTTGAGAGAGCATCTGAGCCTGAAGGCGAACCCTGTGGGCATGCACTTATGGCATCGTGCCCGCCAGATCCGGCTCCAGAAACAAGACCAGGTTTACCCTTCGGGAAAACTCATATTCCACTGGATGGCGATACGAACCAGAAGACGTGGGAAGTACCAAAGGCAGATCTTGCCACTTTATTGGATTTAAGTAAGAGCATCGACCTCGATGGTGAGGTAACTCCTATCATGTCTTGGGGTATGCTCATGTCACACCCAAGGGCAAATGAATTGGAAGCGGTCGACTTCCGAAAGCTGAGTGAAGAGCTCGTTCGGAAAGTGAGATGTTATGGGTAAGTTTTCTGCAATGTTACGATCGCATATACTGACTTGTCAAGCTTTGGTGCTGTAATGGAGGAATTTGAGGTGCGAGATGCTATCGACAATGTGTTCAGCGGTAAGGACACGATGATGGGTGAATAGGAGTTTGTTTTGTGTTTTTCTACTAGGGGGAAACGGTAGCTGTTGTTTGGATATTACTGTTTGCTGTTTTGATCTTAATAATGCGCATATCTCTAGCATGTCTCCTTACGTATTCTGGCTATTATAAGTTACAAAATTCGGTAAGAACTACACATGTCTCAAATCTCTCCTAAGACCCTCTTATTTGTAAATAATGAGATGAGCATAATACCGTCCAGGGAGCGCAACGTAAGCCAACTTTGATCTATGCCCGTTCAAAATGATCTGCTTTACCTTGTTGTCGAGTATGCTTGTTTACCCTATGCCCATTAAACGTGGCTGAGTGGCTGAGGCACACAATCAGCACCGCGGGGCTTGAGTGTTTTTTTCAAGCCCCACTCCACCCCACCACAAATTCGTCGTGGATGTCCAAATTCTAGCATCGCTTGTGAACCGAAAGATTGATTGACGCATCCCCCGCTTCCGAAGCCAACACCGAGCTTCCTTGATTTTCGTCTACCGCGCACCCGAAAGCGCAAGGAAATCATCGATACTGTTATTCAAAAAATGGCGGACTCTCTCGACTACGTCAAGATCTGCGAAAGCTGCCCCGCCGGTGACGGTTGGGGTCCTGCAGTCACCACAGAGACTACCCTCAACGGCGTGCCATATGCGCCTTTCTCCAAGGGTGATAAGTTGGGACGCATGGCCGACTGGACTGCAGAGGGCAAGGATAGAGAGCGAGGTGGACGAGCACAGTACAACAGGAATTTCCGAGGTAGGTCATATCGTGTTGTCGTGTTGTTCTGTTCTCTGTCGAGATCACACTCGTCTTGAATGAGCTCTTGGCTGACCGCGATAATTCCTGTAGACCAACAAGTCTATGGATCTAGCCACGCCATCACCTTTAATGCCCCTCCCGCCGAGGACGAATCAACATTCTCAGTCGTTAGTAACGTCCGAGACTCGACAAAGTCAAGATACGGCCGTGGGGCCGTCTTCACTCGTGGCCGAGGCCAACGTGGAGGTCAGGCCGGTGCCCGGGGCGGGCGAACCCAACTTCAGAGAGGCGGCGCCGGTGCCGCTGGTCGACAGGGCTACGACCGAGGTGGCCGATCCAATGCTGGTCGTGGCGGTCGCCGCTTTGGCTGGAAGGATTATGACAAGCCTGCTCGTAACCGAGACGCCAGTATCAACGTCAAGGCCGAGTGGAAGCTTCTTGAGGAGATCGACTTCAACCGCCTGGCTAAGCTGAATCTTGACACCGACGAGGGTGAGGATATTGATGACTACGGCTTCCTCTACCACTATGACCGCTCTTACGACAAGCAGCCTGTCAAGGGTGCCGAGAAGAAGCTCACACCAATCGACCGTGCTGCCTACAACGTTACCACCTCATCCGATCCCGTAATCCAAGAGCTTGCCGAGAAGGACGAGGCAACTATTTTCGCCACGGATAGCATTTTGTCCATGCTGATGTGCTCTCCTCGATCCGTTTACCCCTGGGACATTGTCATCTCTCGACAGGGTAACAAGATCTTCTTGGACAAGCGCGATAACGCCGCTCTTGATATGGTGACAGTCAATGAGAATGCCGCCGATGCTCCTCTCGATGCTGCTGATGGTAGTAAGGACACCATCAACCAACCCAATGCCCTTGCCGAGGAGGCCACCTACATCAACCATAATTTCACTAACCAGGTCGTCATCGAGAGCGAGTCGTCGAAGGTCACTATGGCTCACGGCAACCCCTTTTACAACTCCTCTGAGGATACCGACCCTCCTGCCAGCAAGGCCTACAAGTACCGACGCTTCGACCTTTCCCTCAACGAGGAGGAGCCTGTCCACCTCGTCGTCCGAACAGAGGTCGACGCCGTTCAAAGAAACGCCATCAGCGGCGAGGACCAGCACGTCAGCATCCATGCTCTCAACGAGTTTGACAGCAAGGCTCAAGGCAGCGGCGGTGCTCTTGACTGGCGAAGCAAGCTTGTTACCCAGCGTGGTGCTGTTGTTGCGACCGAGATGAAGAACAACAGTTGCAAGCTCGCCCGCTGGACAGTGCAGAGCATCCTTGCCAGCGCAGACGTGATGAAGCTTGGGTAAGTTTGCTAATTTACTGATACCTGAATGATTTGCTAATCGATCTGCAGCTTTGTTTCCCGTCTTACCCCCCGTTCCAATGACAAGCACGTCGTATTGGGCGTTATCGGCTGGAAGCCCCGCGATTTCGCTAACCAGATGAACCTATCGCTCTCCAACGGTTGGGGTATTGTTCGCACTATCGCCGACATGTGTCTCAGCAGCGAGAGCCAAGATGCCAAGTTTGTCCTCGTCAAGGACCCGAACAAGTCTATCCTTCGTCTGTACGAGGTGCCTGCTGGCAGCTTCGACGACGATGAGGAGGAGGAGGTTGAGGAGCCTCAGGGCGAGGAGGAGCAGTAGATCAAAGAGAACTAGATATGGCCATGTCACGTTGTGCATATTCGGTAGTTTCATGATGGTGGGGAGGGCCACGGGATAAAAGGCATGAGATTTGCAGGGAGTCCCATGCTCTAATGATTTGAAGCAGTGGATGCAATCTCTATCAGGTTCTGGAAGGCCATTTTTTTTTGTATTTGACTGCCCGTTGCAGTCTGGAACGAAAAGAACACGTGATTTGCTCGACATTTTGTTGTATAGGTACCTATAGGTATTTGGGGTTTGTGACCTTGACTTGGCGTGAAGAACCTACTCACAAACGGTCGACTTCCATGTATTAACAGTATGCCCAATATAAATACTGCAACGACTGTTACTATATTGCAATTTGAAGAATCGATTTTGATATTTTCTTCCCTTCCTGGGCCTAGCTTCAGAGAAACATTTTGGGTTCGTCACTACTTGATTGCCAGGATATGAGAAACATACCTAGCTACAAGAAACGTTGACCAAGATGCAAGCATTACCAGATATCTCGGAACTTATGTTGATTTATCAAACAAAGACCACTGGTAATTGCAAGTGGCTTAGAGGCCCAAGAGAATAGAAGTATAAACTGTCAGCACAAAACGTCGGTGGCCCGTCCTCGGTAAGGACGGCACGGTTAACCCGAGAGCAGCGCTAAGTTGTGGTATACTTTACGCGCCTCAGGAGGCAAAGGCTTCGTCATGATGGTATGTATGTAGCCATCTACAGAGTACAGTTGATGAGAGACAGGCTGGTTTAGGTTACTGGGGGATGGCGAGTTGTGGCTGAAGAAGAAGTTTATGACACACAGCTGTTCATGGCTCAAAATGACATCAACTGATCAATCTGAATCTCGAGATGCTCAAACTCCAGTCTAGACTCATAGTAACCTAGGGGGAGCAAGAAAACTCGAGACACTTAGCCTAAGTGACAAAATAATCTAGGCAGTTTCAACTTGGAAATTATGTAGATTTAGATGACCATGGACTGAGTGTTTTTAGCACCTTGATCGAAGATCAGAAGTTTTCTTACCCCCCAAGAATAACGTCTCGTTCATGCCGCACTACCGATCAGACGGACCTTAGGGTGACGGGGGCCCTCCCCGCAGCAGGCATTACGAGCCTCTAATTGGTTGATCAAGCTCTCATTGTTCCAGTCTCAAATGCTCTAAGATGGCTGTTGCCGATGGCCAATTGAAGATCCGTTGCCCGTGACCTCGATACTTCTCACATGGCGGGCGCAATATACCTAGGTAGGTACTATAGATACTTCTTCTCCTCCACCCTCATCTCCATCATTTCTTTCCAAGGCGACACCTCTCCTGCGCTTCTTCTTCATTATACATAACCTCTAGGCGGTCTATCATACGCACCTCAATCGCAGCAACAACAACTTCGTTTATCTATACCATGTCTGCTCAAGATTACTACGGCGGCGGTGGCGGAGGTTACCCTCAGCATCCCCAGCCTGTTCGTTACCCAAGCGTATCAAAAAAAATTGATCGCGATTGCTAATTGTATCGTTTCGCAGTCTTACGGCCCCCCTCAAGGTCAATACGGCCCTCCCCAAGGCCAGTATGGCCCTCCCCAGGGACAGTATAGTCCCCCTCAAGGGCAATATTACGGTCCACCCCAAGGCCAACCTCCCATGCAATATCAACAAGCACCCCCTCAACAAAGTGGTGGCAAGCGCGGCGGCGGCGGCTGCTTGACAGCTTGTCTGGCGGCCATGTGCTGTTGCTGTGTCGCTGAAGAGGGATGCGAGTGCTGGTAAGTCAACTTCCGTGGAGTCATCGGCGTCATCAAGTATTGGAGGCTCTTGACTAGCGCCAATTGAGCTCCGCGCAAGCACAAAACCAGACCGAAGTGAATACATACTAATGTGTGTCGCTTATAGCATCGATTGTTGTGACTGCCTCTTCTAAGCGGCCTGCCTCAGCGAAACAAAATAGATACGATCCCCACGATACATATAATCAGCCCGCGCATGGCCCTATGAAAACCTCGAGAATCCTTACACCTCTTAAACAATTTGTAAAACAATTTACAAAGACCCTGTCCCCTGATTAAATAATACATGACGTTCTCTCGCAGAGATGGTGGAAGTGGCATTATCAGTACAAATAAATCCAGTAACCGCACTGAACAGCCGACTGGGTTCAACGTTTTCAAAGTTCGAGCATACTGAATAATCGATGGGCGTAGCTCGGTCATTACCACGTACACGGCAATAGCTACTGTATCATACTATCGACATAACCAATTGACATGAATATAGAACATTGAATCATTTGTTTTGAAACTGTACGCGAGCTGATAGCGTTCTTTCATCTACCGTCAAGTTTTTTCCCACCCCACAAGCTTAATGCATTCCTTTCGCCTCATCGTTGATAACAAAGCACGCCCGAAGGTTACTGGTTGAGTTGCACGTAATTGGCAGGGAATAAACCGGCTTGTCCAGCATAGTGACCAAACCACCAATCTTCGTCAGGGAACTCCAAATTGGTAATTGTGGCATCTTCAGGGAAGCTCAATTCTGTAAGTAGGATTTAGTGACTGCTTCTTCAGCGTGAGTGCGTATCTTACCATTATCTTCAGCCGCCTCGTAATCGTAGAGGGCAACAGCCGTATGGCCGGCCTCAGCCGGAGCAGCAGCAGCAGCAGCCGGAGCTTGAGTCTCGGGCTCGGGCTCGGGCTCGGGCTCGGACTCAGCAACGGGTGGTGGTGGAGGAGGCACCGCCGCAGCAGCCGGTTGCTCTGAATCATCATCCCCCACCAATTCAACGTAGTTGCTGGGGAATAAGCCGCTCTCACCACGTGAGTTAGTGCCCATCCACCAGTCTTCATCCACCATGTCAATGTTAGTGACAACATCGCCCTCGATCAGGTCGATTTCGTTGTCTTCAGCCTTCTCGTAGTCGTATTGGATCACGGCACGATAACTTCCCTGAGATTCTTGAGCTGGCTGAGCTGCGGGTTCAGGGGCGCGATGAGGCTCTGGCTCTGGCTCTGGACTGGGCTCACGCTCGAGAGCGCCGGCAGCAGCAGCAGCTCCGACCCCAACAGCAGCGCCTACAGCAATACCTGCAGCCGCACCGCCAGCAAAACGGGCGGTAGATGAAACCTCCTTATCGTCTGCAAGATCAGACTCTTTGGGCACATCAATCTGGCTAGGAGTAATAGGAGGTGGAGCTCGCTGCTCAGGGGGGGTGCCGACTTCTGGCACAGGTCCACGGCTGACTGGAACAGCAACACGAGGGGGTGAGGGGGATCTCTCACGCTCTGTAACTGTTTGATAAGCGGAGGGGTCTTCCCGTTCGTCATCCTGCTCATCTGTAGGTGCTGGTCGGCTAGGCAGTCCGGGAAGGGCAAAGCCTCCTGATGGGCGACCGCTAGGAACAGGTGGTGGTGTAGTGTCGTCCTCTGCAGGGCGAGCAGCGGGAGGGGGAGGGGCTCCCGCGCTGATAGGGGCAGTGTCCTTGAAACGGTCTCGCAGAGCTGACACACCTGATGGCGATGCTGGTGTATCCTCAGGTTGCTCGCCTGTGTTTTCCTGACTAATCTGTCCAGGCACACCGCGACCATAATCGCCAGTCTGCACTGGAGCCCAGCTCTTACCAGAGTAGCCACTCTTCCACTCGCTTCCACTCTTCTGTGGTTGAACAGGAGAAGTGTTACCGACAGGAGCAGGGGCGGGAGTACTGGAGGTGTCCTCCCCCCTCTCCCTGGCCTTTCGCTCAGCCCATAGTTGGGCAGGAGTCTTTCCGCCTTGATCAGCAAATGTACGGCTTGCCGCACCAACAGGAGCAGACTTTGCAGGAGCGGGAGCTCCAAAGCCTAGGCCACCGGGTGTAGGAGCCTTTGTACCCGAAAAGCCTCCTGCGCCACCAAACTTGTTGGCGACCTTGGGTTTAGGAAGGGATGTTAGACGCTCCGACTGAGCTGGCTGAGAGAAAGCAGACATGCGTTCCGATACAGGTCGGGTCTCGTCCTCCTGAGGTTTCTCCGAGGCAGCAGGCTTAGCCTGTGCCCGGATTGCAGCAATGTCAACCTTTCCAACGGGTTCGTAGGATCCCTTCACAGGAGTTGGCCTGTCATCCTGGTCCTTCTGAGCCTGAGCCCGAATAGCTGCAATGTCGACCTTGCCAATGGGTTGATAGCCGCCCTTCACCACGTCACCTGGTGTGTCGTCGCGCTTGACGGGGGCGCTTCCGCTGGTAGTCGCCGTGGGTTGCTTGCTGAGATCAGCAATGTTGACCTTTGTAGGCTTGTAAGCAGACTCGACCTTTTCAATGTGAGTCCTTGTGACAGGAGGAGCATCAGCACCCCACCCATCCTCGTCGACATTTTCCTCTCGTTTGGATCGAGCAGCGACGAGTGGGTTGGCACGGCTGGAGGCTGTCGGGGTGAAGACAGGCTTGGTCTTGACAGGAGGAGGTGCAGCAGAACGAGGGCTGTCTGAGCTTCCCGCTGAGTACTTGGCGCCGGAAGCATCGGCCACCTTTTGCATGATGGAGTCAATTTCGAGGTCGCTCTCGGAGCGAGCGGTAATCTGAACATGGTATCCGTGGAGGATCTTGGAAACCGCAGCAAGATGGCTGGTGAAGTAGCCCTTAGTTCGCTCAGGAACACCTCCTCCACACCATGCGATCAATATGTTCTTAGGAAGGCCACTGTTGGGATCCTTGACCTTGGCAAATGCGAATTGAATGCGCCCTTCACTAAAGTCCTCGATCAGCTCGGCGAGGTCGCTTTCTGTATACATGTTAGCGGACTGATGGGATGATAGACATCCCCTTGTGTGTAACATACCGCCTGTTCCTTGGACCTTGAGAATACTCTCCTTGGCTCCGCTGTCTTGGAAGGCATTCAAAAGAGGGGCCTGGACCGAGAATA
The DNA here is from genome assembly GCA_013396175.1 of Fusarium denticulatum. Classification (NCBI taxonomy): domain Eukaryota; kingdom Fungi; phylum Ascomycota; class Sordariomycetes; order Hypocreales; family Nectriaceae; genus Fusarium; species Fusarium denticulatum. The sequence continues at coordinate 1,090 of JAAOAK010000528.1, read as the reverse complement.
GGGCCCAATGAGCATGAGTGGGAGAGTCGGAAGATGGCGGGGCACCGTTAACAACACTGCTATAACTGCTCTTAATGGACGGACCATTTATCGAGGTATTGAGAGATGCCATCTTGGGGATTCTTGAGATGTTAGGACGGAGTGATGCAGACTTGAAGCTGAAGCTGAAGCTGACGAGCTAGGATGACGGAGGTTGGGGGGTGACGTTGACACCGTTGCTGCGGCGGCGGCAGCTCCACACGGAGAGAGAAGATATAAGTTCCGGAGGCGTAGCCAGGGGAAGGATTATCGTGATCAATTCTCCAGTACGTCTGGTATCGCACAGCGTCGAGATATTGCTGTGGGAGCTGTATACGGGAGAAGTTGAGGATGGAAACCGAACGTAGATCGGGAGACGGTGGGAATCTACCTACCTTCGGAAACCATACAGTAAAAGGTCCCAGAAGTGGGTTTCTTGGAGTGTGGCTGATGATGTATGTAGCTTCGTACGTCGTCTGCATCAGTGACCTAAGGTAACCTACCTGATGCTGGCGGGTAGCTTAAAGAATGCCCAACCTTGGGGCGGTCTAGCTGGTCTACAGTGGGCTGAGCGGGGTCAAGCTGCGCTGTTCATGCTCCATTGTATGCGCTGTGTGCTCCGTTGTGCTGCTTTGATGAGCTGTTAACTGGCTATAGCGATGGGAGCTGTCAAAGTCAGCATTACATATCAGAATGCATCTACCAAGGCTATATGCAAGTACCCAACTCCGGCAGCGGAGGGCTGACATATCCACCAGACATAAAAGATACAAGCCAAAGGAAATGACGCAAGGACATTTTTCTATTTGCACAATCTGCTGCCCCTCTCTCCGTGTATGACTGCCCCTCTGGGTTTGTGAAAAGTGATAGGCCCTGATTTTCTTTGATGATAGATAAGAAGTATGAGTAATTTATCCACAAGCACAAATTTATGTGCTCTAAGCTTTAATGGAGTTATCAGTCGCCGCAGAGTTGTATTCACAAATCCCAAGTGCCGTGCTCTTACACAGAGAATTGCCTTTACCTCTTTTTCTTACACCTTGCCTGTCATTGGATACCAGTATTTGTACCC
>JAAOAK010000527.1:0-37090 GCA_013396175.1 Fusarium denticulatum | reverse complement strand
CTCAGAGCCTCACACACTACGCCCCAAGACACATGCCTGGCGGCTAAATAAACACTCACAACACTCCACGGCTGATCTCGCGACCTCATCGGCGGCCCAGCTGGTGAATCGGTAGACTTGCAACTTATCCGCAGTTCAGGCCAAGCCCGATGCGACCGGAGAAGCCTACCGTTTGCGAAGCCAATCTTCTGTCTGGCAAGGCATTCTTCAATTGAGAGCCCGAGAGCTGGCAGACAGCTTGTCCACCACTTGTTGAGCAGATTGCTAGCCAGCTGAGTGAACAATGGGACATGGTATGTTTCTATCTAATACAGATTCTTAGGGCCTTTTTTTTTTTTTTTTTTGTGTGTGTGTGTGTGTGTGTGTGTGAATATCGTTTCTATGGTGTTGTGTGATATGATGACAATCCATATTTTCTCAAACTCTTCCCGAAGAGCCTCACTTGTCACAAAAACATATTTACAAATGACACAGCGATCGGAAATGACCTGAAAGTTAGAGTGAAATGATTGCGAGACGCCCATCTTCTCGAGGGGTGATTCACTAACTGGCATCTTGGCAAATCCCCTTGCTCGACCTACATTTCATGGTTACTATGAACCAACGATTTTAGGTCTGAAGACAGCTGAACCTCATGAGAGCGGCCCATGGTCCCTTTCGGTACGGGCTAACTATGGCAAGACGTAAATACAATTGTGAACTATGGCTTGTCGAGGTAGATCGTCTACCATGGATCACTCTCAGTGAGCAATGTCCAGACAGAGAGTTATATTTCATCTGTCGAACTAGTTCACATGTCAGACCCGGCAAGATTTCTCACAGGGCCCAGTCCTTGTGCAGGTAACCTTCAATCTTGAAGGATGCCCTAAGCCAAGACGCTTTGAGAAGGACTGATTCTCTCATTATCAAAACAAACTGACTTCAATCTAGTTTACTGGTGTTTATCCGTTTCTTTCCCCTTTGCTGATCTCAAATTTCATAAAAAAGCGCGACGTAAACCCCCCAGCGGGAGAGGTGGAGAGTCGAGGCCATTTCTACGTCACATCTGTATGGTCGCGAGTCCGTCAGGCAGATCATAACTGTGAACGATGGGGTATTGGCTTCTCATGGCCAAGGCTTCCAGATCGAATAAAAATAAAAGGAACAAAGAGACGCGAAATGCAACAAAAGCTATCCACAGGCAACAACATCATCAAGGCCTTTCCTATCCCAGGCCATGCTTAAAAGAGCAGTTTGTGACTGGTCGTATCGCCACTTGCTGAATCAACCTTGAAATTTCCCCAGTGCACCTAATTCCCAGAACCGTAAAGGAGAGGTGTTTGCGTGTCAAGCGAAGTCCGAACCAACAGTAAAACCACCTCAGAGGTGATGCGTATTTGGGCTCCTGTTATAGAGCCTCTCCAAAAAGCGACAAAGATGCATCATGCACAGGTCAGTGCAGGTCGAAGTCCATCATCGAAACGGACGACTCGGGAGGATGCGCGGCTCTTGGCGGTTGCTTTGGTTGGGGTCCTGCCTTTTCGGAGGATCGTCTTCGGATCCGGCGAAGGAGATTTAGGAGAAGACGAAGACCGGCCTGCAGACGAGGATTTCGAGTTCCTAGGCAGGCTATCCGCAGACCGGTCGGATTGTCAATCGATGCCATGCTGTTGCTTGAGCTGAGCTAAAGATTCCCGACGGGCTTCGAGGTCCTCTTTTGACTTGGCCATCTTGTCGGGCTGGTGGTATAGCACTGTGACTTTGGTCAGTATTCAGTTGCCCCCGTACATACGCCCAACACAGTCATCGAGAAAATGAACCGTTGAAACGCAAGGATGACGAGGCGGACGCACCAACGAGGTATCGGTTTTGGAAATTGAAGCCGTTGAGCTTGTCGCAGGCTTGCTTGGCGTCGGCTACGTCTTCATAGACAACGAAGGCAGTACCCTTGGTGTTGTTGGCGATACCCTGTCGAACCTGGCTACAATGGCTGTCAGTATTAAATCGCAAAGCGCATATCGTCCCGAAGTGACAAGAAAGTTGTCTTCAATGACAATAGTCGCGTGTCGAGTAACAGGGTCTGTGCATACCGAATTGGGCCAAATTTTCCGAAAAGGTCGAACAACTCTTCCGGAGTGACGTTGTAACTATTGAGTCGATACCGATTAGTCGCTATCCGGGCAGGAGGTTATCATCGCGGTTCCTATCATACCTCAAGTTCTTTACGAACAGAGCTCTAGAGGTCAGTTAGCGAATGTTGGACAATGTATGTAGGTACGTATCGTAGAGGTCGATCGAGGTCGAGGATGCGATGTGATGAATGAGGCGCAAGAATTCGAACGATGGTTTTTGTTTCTATGCCAGACGCAACAGGCGGGAGCAGCGACTTACCGATTGACTTCTGGGGCTAGTTTACCGCCGCGACTACTCATCTCTTGGATGATGGTATGATGGTGATGATACAGGTTCTGTAGGAACGGAGAGGACGCGGTGCTTTAACGGGACGAGAAGAAGGGATTTGAGCGGAGCGGAGAATGGGAGGACGGGCGACGGAAGGCAAGATCTATGCACGTGACCTACTAATCGGGTGACAGCACCTACGGGCGGAGCGGCTTTTGACGAATCACGAACGATTAACTTGATACCAAGGAACTCTAAAGTCGAGGAGAGATATGATAATGGGAAGGCATATGGTTTATCTCAGTTGCTCTTGTCAAGCAACTACTTCTTATGTTTTCTTCTCACCTTTTCACAACTGTCTGTCCATGCAGATTGCTCCGACATTCGTCACGCGACCTGACCAGATGTCATTATCAAGTCACCGCATCTATCCATACTCACTCAAGTCAGGCTAGATGAGTGGCCTGTCGCTACTGAGGCTTACCAAGGACAGCGTTGTGGCCATGCGGCCAAGGCAGATAAGGCCAGGTACTGTGCAAGTGCAAGTGCAAGTGCACCGCGACATGGAGTTGCGTACCCGCCGATAGAGAATTGGGCGGCACTTCTAAGCCGAGGTGCAGGCAAATGGGCCCTGTAATGACTGGCTAACTACTAACTAGCGCCTTTGCGTGCTTAGGTATCACTGCAGCTGTGAGTAGCTTGGTCACCTGGACACGTGGAGGACTTGTTTTCAGGGATCCCTGATCAATCAACAACCAACCTCAGTCGATAAGTCGGTCCAGGTTAGCTCTCAGTTCAAAGACTACCGCAACGTGTTCGCAAGCCGAATCAAAAGCCTGATTTACCAATTGAGGGAGGGCAACGTTGTTCAGCTCATCAGTATATTATCCGTCAGAGAAAATACTTATTATCTAAATCTCGGTTGCTCAAACATAAGAAATGACTATTACCGTGGGGTCTTTATGATTCTCCACTGGCAAATGTGGTTCCTTCCTCGCCATTGGTCAGCACTGCTCCATAGAGCATATGATGTCAAAGGACTCATGGTGACAAAATACGAACGAGTACGCAAGAGTTCGAAAGCAACACCAGCCCTCAGACAGCCCGCGACTTTGTTGCACGGAAAGAGACATCTTATATTACTACAGAGACGGATCAACCTCATTCATTCACATGAAGTGCGTAGCACTGGCTCAGTTTACTTCACCACCAACATAATTCAGTCTCACTTCACCTCACCTCTCATCCGCTCTCTCTCACAAGATAAGTTATTTTGTACAAAACAGTTTAAATGTATTATTCGGGAGTTGAGCTAGTGTTTTTTTAACTAAAAACCAGCTCTGATCTAAGTAAGGCTCGGTTCATGCCTTCTTACGGGCTGCTGCAACACATCTCTATCTTGCAACAAAGAGTTGATCGACATGAATGGCTCCACAACGCCTCGTTTCGGTTATGATGTCCTCTCCGTATTCGACGTTCCTTCAAACGCCCGAGACTTCCTCGCCGACGTCATCGAGTCCCATCAAGCACCAGAAGAGACCGAAGAGCTTTTCCAAGAGAGCCTGCTAGCACGCGCTGCAGACTGGCATTATCTGATCGAATGTGCCAAGTCCATGCGAAGAGCTCGCCCAGAACATAAAAACAGCTTACAAGCGCAAGACGTCCTTGCCGATGTATGGTATACTCTGAGCGGGCATGGTCCTCCATCCAGCGAGGAGCCATGGGAATTAACCGACAGTCTCATTGCTCGGGCTAAACAGCTTGAGGTTGACCCCGAAATCCGACCACCACATATCACCGAGCAAGTCGAAAGTCACCGACAACAGTGGCTTGGATCAAAGGGCTTCCCAAAGACAACGACATGTCTCACAGCATCCCCTTATTGGTCGGACCAGCCTCATGGGAGGCGCCCAGAAGGAAGTAAAAATCTTGCGAAATGGAAAGATCGAGCATGCCTCCCTCTAGCTTCTTCACAAGCACGCATCTCTGCAATACTACATTCACAAACGCCCGAGAATGAGACTCATCAAACTCTGAGTGTTGATAAGTGTATTGGTGGGCAGGATTCCCCGCAAGGAGGCGCTCTGTGCGACATGACCCTGATTGTCAAGCCTCAAAGTTCAATTTCCCCATACTTTGTGGCCACTTCAGCATCGGATGAGGCTGCTCAAGTCATTGCACTTGCGCGAAAGCGACCACCGCGGGGAACTGTTCCTTCAGTCCCCTTTGCGCCTCTCACATCGCAGGAGTTTGGCCTTATCCAAGAAAAGTTTGCCCACGAACCATTCTGGCTCCTCATTGTGGTGACGTTCCTGATTCGGACCAAGGGCACGCAAGCAATACCTACATTTTATAAGGTAAAAGAACGATTTCCCACGCCAACGCACATTGCAAGCGAAGAAAACACCGAATCGCTCGTCGAGATGATACGCCATCTTGGCTTGGCGGAGCACCGCGTAAGTTTGATGAAGAAGTATGCCCGGGGCTTCTTGGATCAGCCTCCAGTTGCTGGCATCTATCACAAGGTGAAGAAGTACGACCAAAGAGACATGGACCCACTGAGTCTGTATCAACATGAAGGAAGTAGTGCACTGTTGGTGGACAAGGACTCATGTGGGCAGGATCTTTTGGAGGCCTGGGAGATTGGACACCTTACACAAGGCAAGTATGCTCTAGACAGCTGGCGCATCTTCTGTCGAGATGAGCTACTTGGGCGAGCGACATGCTGGAACGGCGAGGACAGAGATCATATGCTTCAGCCTGAATGGATGAGGGTTCGTCCAGATGATAAAGAACTAAGGGCATATTTGAGATGGATGTGGATGAAAGAGGGCTGGGAATGGAACCCAGACACAGGTGAGCGTACAGTTCTGTGCGAAGAGTTGCGAAATGCTGTCAATGAAGGGAGAGTTGTGTATGATGAGAAAGGTGGGCTGAAGATTCAAAGTCTGGCCTATTCAGAAAATGCTTTTATATTAGGAGAGGAAGAGTTGATGGCTGAGAGCTAAATAAAAGTCATTGTTTACTGATCAGCCTTGGCCTGCTGCGTTGGGAGCTCACTCGGACGAGTATATACTTACTTAGTAGGTAGTTGCTAAGTAAACGACACCAAAGTAAAGGCCAAACAGATTCAAAGACGAAAGGTTCATCCACCTACCAAAGCTCGTATTTCAGGTATTTTACCTAGATACGTACTAACTTAGCTGTCGAGTCTGTCTGTTTGGTCTACCGTAGGTGGTGCCATATCGTGATACGCCACTGAGGTAGCATCGATTTGGGGGATGTTTCCGTTCTTGGACCATTTAGCTCCCGGCTCTAACCAAAGTGGTGATGGGGAGTGGCTGGGTCCCTTGCTAAGCCTAGGTAGGTATGTAAGTCCCTAAGGCAAGGCACTGTCTACTGGGTACTGTAGGTAGTTAGCTGCCCTTCCTGACCTGTACGAGAGAGGAAGACGAGGGGAGGTCCGAGAGCACCTGCAGAGTTAGGTAGTCGGTACCTTTGATTTCCCCTCTGTTCGGCAGTAGCTCAAAGTCATGCAAGGTCTCAGTCGAAGCACAAATAGAATGGAAGGGAGGGGAGCTTAAAAGTGGGACGACAATAGGCTCCATCACGGGATCTCTAAAGGACACCGTTGTACAATCAGACCCGACCCTAATCTAAGCCAATCCGATACTACATTACATATTCTCTATTCGACTCGTCTCGTCTGAGCTGAGGTCATCGCCTGCAATTGATTAACAAAGGACAGCTCGCCTCGTCTCGCTCCTGTTGTCTTGCCTCTCCTTGCCCTATTTCTCACTCTTTTTTACTTTACGTACCTAAACTTTGTTTGTCGAGCTTCTCAAACAAACACCCCCCAATTGGAACTCCTCTGCTATTGTCTCTGGTCGAATCCAAACGCCCTGAATATCATCCCGTCAGGCTTCACCGGCTGCTCCAAGTCTCCTTCTCTTCTGCTTCACGACGACCACCGACTTCCACTCCTGGGGAGCATCGACCTGTTTCGTCTCGCCCGTCAGCAGGTCTGCACGTGAAACAAGCTTCCACCCGACACGAACCTCTACACAAAGCAATGTCCCAGCGTTTCAACTCAGGCTACGGCCTCGGTGGCCCCGCGCCTTACGGCGGCTCCCAGGCTGCTGATCCTCAGCAGGGTGAGGGCTTTCTTGAGCAGATTCGTCCCTATACTAGCAAGATTGAGGATGCGCTCGACACAATCAGCGAGCCGATCAAGCCGTGAGTCGAGCGATGTCCTTTATAAAATGCCTTTGAAGCTTCGAGAGCTGACCATTTGCCCTCTTTGACAGCTACCTTCCTGCCATTGGCCGTTTCCTAATCGTCGTCACTTTCTTCGAAGATGCCCTTCGCATTGTCACCCAATGGTCCGATCAGCTGCTTTACCTGAAGGACTATCGTCATAGTAAGATGCGCATTGCGTTTCTGATCCCAGAGGACACCGTTGGCAGTACTGACACATGACAGTTCCTTCCGGTATCACTCATCTCTTCCTGCTCGTCAATATTATCGCCATGTTTTCTTGCTCTACTCTTGTCATCATCCGAAAGCATTCCGACTATGCCGTCGCCGGTCTTATGGGCGTTGTTGTCACACAGGCTCTAGGCTATGGTCTCATTTTCGATCTCAACTTCTTCCTCCGAAACCTGTCTGTCATTGGTGGCCTTGTCATGGTCCTGTCCGACTCTTGGGTTCGCAAGACGCAGGTCTTTGCAGGACTTCCCCAGATCGATGAGAAGGACCGCAAAATGTACTTCCAGCTAGCTGGTCGCGTTCTGCTCATCTTCCTCTTCATCGGATTTGTCTTCAGTGGAGAGTGGTCTCTCTGGCGTGTCATTGTCTCCTCTCTCGGAGGAATTTCCTGCGTCATGGTCGTTGTTGGCTTCAAAGCCAAGTACAGTGCCACTCTTCTTGTTGTCATCCTGAGCATTTTCAACCTCTTGGTCAACAACTTTTGGACAGTGAGTAACATGCGGGGTGTGCCGACTGTATATAGAATGCTAACAAGTCGTATAGCTCCACGAACACCACCCCCACAAGGACTTTGCCAAGTACGACTTTTTCCAGATTCTATCTATCGTCGGTGGTCTCCTGCTTCTCGTCAACAGCGGCCCTGGCCAGTTCAGCATCGACGAGAAGAAGAAGGTCTACTAAGTTCGGGACCAGAACCAGTACAGCAAGCTACATCCAGTACAGGGGGCGCCAAGGTATCCGGCGTTGGCAGGGCATTTCCTATTTACTATCCCGAGAAGGAAATTGATGAAGAAAAAGGTGCGATCATGTGCATGATGGCCGAGCGCGTGTTTTGGTGATAGTGGAGTGGCACCAGTTTTGGCAAGATATATGGAGATTATAAATCTGCCGTTACAGCATATCAGACGAAATGAATACATGGATGATCTCTACGTTGGCTGATGTTCATATCACAGATAGGTTGGGATGACTGGCGTCTAGACTTGTTTTGTTTGACCGGTTGTCGTGGATTGGAGACAGCCTCGGGGAGCAATTATCCCAGGTGATTTGCCGAACAATGGGCTTTGTTTGTATCTCCTTATATAAAGACCAGCATTGAATGGAAACGAAATCAATGTCTGTTTGACCAAATGGTGGGCTGCATTTGATGATGGATGTTATATCAAAACAGGTCAAACTGAAAAGAAAGGAGAGGTAAGATAATCATGATATATATATATATTTGTACTCTTAAAGCATACTGTGCTTTTATCTCCTGCTATAAGCCTCCATGTTGACGGTCTCTCTGAAGCCCAGAGTAGCTTACCTAACGATATGTCCCGATGACCCATTCACACACACACACCCTTCACCAAACCGCGAAAACGGTATCACATAACATAAGGGCAAAAAGACATACAACAGCAGGAATTCGCTGGTCGTCACCGAACCAGCTACTAGTCCGCCCCTTATTAGTTTATCTATGGGAGACCAGACGGGATCCCGAGTTCTCTAGTGGGTATGGTCGTATGTGAAAGTGATGTGTTCAAGATTAGCCTATGGAGCGACGAGAATCATCAGGCCTATCTAAGTAGGTAGTTGCTGGGTGAATAAAATTTTCGTGGCCCTCCTGCAAAATAGGCTGAGTGCCTGAGTTAGGTCTGTACAGCTCAGGGTCGAGAGCCGCCTTTCTATCACATCTCTATCCCTGAACTAAAAGTCGTGATAACCTCAACAAGCTATGAAGTTCGCAATGCTTTGCCTCACGAACAATGAAAACTGAGGCCCATTAATCCGGTCAGACCTATAAATGTCATAGGTTATATACAACTGCTCCATATATATAAGTCCTGGCTTTACCTTTACAAAAGCCTTCTAGCATTCTTGGTTTACCCTCAACAACTCCATCCACAGGATGCTTCGACCTTTCTGACTTGTTACGATAGGTATGTGAGATCATTAGCTCAATCGACGGAGTGTAGCGCCGGCCAGTCATCGGCATGTCCACCACAGTCTCGTCCATTTCGTGGATATCAAATGCGATCACGTAGCATGTCAATATGTCTCGCTTGGAATTTGGAATAAACGAAACAAAAATAGATTTAAACCATTACTTTTCGCCAAGCTGCCTCGTCCTCATTAATAACTCGTTCATCATGGAACACAGTGTACCAACTGCTTGACGATCATCAGTCCGTCACATACAAGACCATACCTTGGGTAAGGGGTTCCCCAAGTTTTGGCTCTATCTGACAAGGATGCAGTGCGGTGGTCCCAATCCACAACTTGGGATCTATGGAATGGTCAAGTTTTCTAGAGGACAAGACCCTTGGTCTGCTTCAGCTTCTTGACGTTGATGTTCCTCAACATGGGCACCCAGATGAAGAATAAGGACGCGATACCAACACCAGCAGCAAGCATTCTAACTTGCGCAAAGCCATAGGACTCCTGAATGGCAAGTCGTGCAGGGCTATTGACGGGATAAGCCAGCTGGTTGACAATGTTTCCCGCAATAAGTGGTGCATTGGCCAGCTCTGACTCTGGGAGGTTCTTCATAAGCTGAGGGATGAAGGTATTCGTCCAGATAGCACCGGAGATGGCTCCTCCAACCGCACCACCGACTCCTCCAGCGACATACAAAGTAGCGAGCGCAGCAGCGACATACTGGTGGGCAACGGCAGCAAGGACAGCAAGCTGCATGACCAAGATGAAGACAGCTCCACCGATGGAGATAAAGATCTCGCACATAATGATGTATCCGACATACTGGTTAGGAGCGCGGAAGTGGATCATGAGACCAAGCGCAAAGATGTAGATGGGTACTGCAAAGTAAAAGGTCCATTTGTAGAAGCCAGTCTTTCGGATGAGGAAGCCGACGATGAAGAGAAGAACGCCTGAGACGACCTGGAAAGTAGAGTTGACATAGCCAGCTTCAGCAGGGCCGAGGTTGACAACGACCTGCAAGAATGAAGTAAAGAAGTAGTTCCAAGTATAGTAAGAGATCTGGTAGGTAAGATCGATCATGCAAGCGGCAACGACAGACCTATCGAGGAGGAAGCGGCCCTGCAAGAAAGGAACAGGGGCGAGCCAATACTCCCAGACACCAAAGAAGACGAGAGTGCAGAAGCCGACCACGATCATGGCGATGATGTAGCCGGTGGACCAGCCGTCAGGCGCGTGTGCGGCCAGGTTGAAGGGGAGGAGAAAGACGACAAGACCGCCGCCAAAGAGGAAGATGCCGATAACTGTGATTGTCAGTATGAGCCGGTGCAAGAATCTGATAAGAGTTACTAACCGTCGAACTCGTTGAAGACCCACCAGATGCTACCAAAGAAGCCCCGGTTTCTATGAGTCTTGGTGACTGTTCCCTTCTTGAAAGCCTTGTGAAGATTGACCTTCAAGACAAGGAACAGAGGAATAGTGACACACGGCAGAACGATAGCGATCCAGCCGAAACCCCATCGCCAGTTCTTGACATCGAGGACAAAAGCAGCGGCAGCCTTGGAGCCGGCAAAAGCCGTAATCATGTATGGTGAGGAAGTAAAGGCAAAGGCCAAACCTCGGTTCCGGAGATTAGATGCATCGGCAGCGAGGACGCCAACAGCATAAATCATGCCTCCCCATCCGACAGAGTAGAAGACTTGTGCAGCACAGAAGGTGGCGAGGTTCTGAGATACAGCCATGAGGATAAGACCAAGAGTTGCAAAGCCACTCATGAGCAAGAAGCCCTCAGCGCGCCCCCAGACGTCGAGGGCCTTGGCCATAGGGATATAGCAGGCTGCAGTCATGGCGTCTGACACGATGGGGATGGTGGTCATGAGGGAATGGGCCTGCCACTCGCTGGTAACATAAGGCACCAAGACGAGGTAGAAGGAACCACGGAATCCACTTATAAGGAAGAGTGTCCAGATGCTGTTGAAGTTTGGTTAGAGATATACCGAGAGTCGGTTTCGGGAGTACAACTTACAGACACAAGAGAGCAGCCAGGGATCCCTTACCCCAAGTGAGGGTAATGGCCTGAATCTCCTTGACTCCAGTCTGGACATCTTCACTGGGCACATCAGAATCGTTCCCCTTATCGTCAGGAGGGAGAGCACCAGCAGTGGCCTCCTTGTCATGGCCAGGACCAGTCTCGGTGATAGTCTCGGGAGCCTCTTCGATCTCCTTCTCGTGGGGAGCCAGAGTATGTGCGACAGGAGTATTATCCTCGCGAGCGAGGCCCTCGCGGATCTTTGCTAGGGCTGACATTGTTGCTGTTGATAGTGCAGTGAAGTCGCGATCGAAGCTGCAACACACAGGAACTGTGATGTGAAGAGTGAGGATAATATGGGGAGCTATTGCATTCTTTATGTAGTGCGATGTAACACTGACATGGGCATATGCAAAGGGCAAGAGTTGGGCGATTATCAGTTGTCTGCCTACCTACATATTACCATGTGTTGGTTCTGCACCGGAACTCTCTCTCCACGCGGTACACTTCCCCTGCAACGGTCCATTGTAGCTTGCCTCGGAGACGAGCGAGGCTTTAGGCCAAGAAGCTATCAAAAACATCGGGTTCTGTGCTGAAGGGATGCTCTCGGTTGGCCTTTTCCTCAATAAGACGGGGTCCGTAGCTGGTCGACCGACGACATCAGATTACAAGTGGCAAACGAGTGGGGGAAATGACCCGAGATCGGAACATGGATGATGTGAAAATTTTTATCTAATCTGATTGATGGATAAGATCCAATCGTCAACAGCTTCATCCTTTCAAAGGGGGCAAAGGGAGTGTCATGTCGCGTCGTGTTAGTGGCATGGCAGTCTTGGAAATAAGTCGACATGCAGAATAAGAACCAACAGCACCGCAACGCTAAAATAACTGAACGGACCAATAACATAATGCTAGACCCAAAAATGACGGGAGACTGAACAATTTCTACGATGCCGAAAAAGGCTGCCCATGGACCCTGGTCATATCAAGTGGCTTGGCATAAGCTTGGGATCGTCTGAGCCCACTGCAACTAGCTACAGTACATGTGTAGCAAAGGACGCATGGAAAATCCCTACGCTTTGCGGATGGATCCCTATCGACTCGGGAAATACAGTAGCCAACTTACACTTCAGGTTCGTCGTGCTAATTATCTTGTGCCCTGGAGGTAGGTTAATTTTATGAATCGATTTTCCATCTTCGGACAACACGACGTTGTTTAATACAATGGCCGATAGGATACCTCGCCAGAAACTGGGCAACCTTGCGGGAATGCCATCTCGTGCATGTTATATGTATGACCAGGTCCAATAACAAGAGTTGAATGGCCCCCCACGGAATGAAACCTAGCTAGTATGTTTTCGGTCTTGAATTTCTTCCTTGAAGCGATTAATCCCGAATGACTGATACTATGTACCAACTTACCTAGTAGTCTAGTTACACGCTGGCTCTCGGTTCACCGGTTTACCAGGGACCTACGGTGCCAAGCCATAGTTCAACCGAGCGATAATCCAAGACTAGGTCTCCTTAGATCAATCCCTTGTACAGAGTAACTCTTGTTCCATTGCATGAAGCGGAGTTTGCCGAATGTTCCTTTTTAGACGGGCCGCGTGGCCAAGACCAAGAACGATGCGCGATATAGCCCACATGTTCCATTATCATCCTCACCTCCGGCATTAGATGGAGTTGTTGCCACCACCCGATGCAGGAAGCCAGAGAAGTCCAAGAAGATGGATGCGCAGACCAGAGCCAAAACGACACCTATTCTATTCTTCCAAGTCCTTTTTTCTTCTCTTTTGTTGTTGTAATTCCTCAAGTGAAGAGTGAGAAGGAATTCCACCAACACTCATCACGACACAAGGCTGCCGTTATTTTGAAATTCATGTCACAATGCATAGAAATGAACAAGATTTTTAACCAGAAAACGCTCAAGCAGTAATTGGAGATGATGTATAAAGCTATTACAACGCCATCGACTACACAGCACATGCTTGTTGTGATGACCATTCATCCCTCGTGACTCGATATTCCACCTCACCCTCCTCGATTCCTGGAGGAGGGTTATCGTACTTGTTGTGGAACGTTCGAACATGCTTGAGTCCAACTTTCGCCATGATAGCTCGGGACCCTTGGTTGACGGCCATGGTCTCACCAAAGACCTCTTCCACGCCGAGGTCCTCGAGACCATGCTTGACCAGCGCTCGAGAACCCTCCTTGGCGAACCCCTGGCCCCAAAACTTGGGAAGGATTCTTAGGCCGAACTCGACTCGCTTCTTGTTCACCTGGGGCGGATCGTCGTTGCTTTGACTGGGCGCCAGCACCCACCAGCCCACAAAATCGTCCCCAGCAAATCCAGCCCAGCATCCAAGGCCAGACCCGAATGATGCTGTCTCGAGGAGCAGTTTGTGCACAATCGTCGACTCATCGGCTGTGAGTGGCTTGCCGTACCCGATGTACTTCATGACTTCCGGGTTCGAGTCGAGCTGATAGATATAATCTCCGTGCTCGTGCCCAAGAGGCCGTAGTTCGAGACGGCTGGTGCGAAGTGTTGCTTGGCTCATTGTGCTGTGTTGGTCGTGATGTATTGGTGGCGGTTTTGGGTAAGAAGCTGGTGTGTAAGATGGCACGAGTGATTCGGATTTACAACGAGTTTGTATAGAACGGGGGCTGTTCTAGATACCTATGTAAAGACAAGACCTTTTCTTAAACACCATCGTGCCTCGTCCCCTCTTATATATGCAACACCGAGAGATTCAAGAGCAGGGCAGTGATCCTGCTAAGATGCTGCCTTCTGAAACTTGGACAAGATCAGCACCTTGGCAAGTATTGGCTCTGTGCAGAGAGGAGGTTCCTGGACGCTCTCGTCTGTGTAAAGTGGCAGAGCTCAGCACGCACAGCTCTGACTATCCCAGAGTGTCAGATCAACTGCCGTAGATAGCAAGCGTGAGTTGCAGCCTCTGGTGGGTTGAGCCGCCAAGATCTTGTGAAATCCAATGGATATGATAAGTGGGTGATTTAAGCATAGTATTAACCTTCGCCACTTTTCTCATACCTAAATGCAACTCTAATCGGTTGCCCAATCATGCATGCTTGTTTCTTGATTCTAAATCAGGTATCAAACCCGATGAAGCAATTCATGTGAAGTGTATGTACCCAAGATCGGCCCACAGATGAGTTCTTTTTTGGACCCTGTATCCGTACATCCATTCCTCCCACTTCCCGATAACTACTGTAGTCTGAGAACAAATGGAACCCACCGGGAGAAATCAAGCCACTTGTCGACACCAGCTCCAGCACCAGCATCTCCTAGCAACACCCAATCTCCGCTCCCGCTGACGATAGAATAAGCATAAAAACGCCTCTCGGAACATTGACATCCAGCTAGGCATTTTAGTGGCCAAACAGCGGTTTTCTTTACTCCGATAGGAGGGCAGGGGGCAGTCATTCCGACGCCTCTCCACCATTTCTCCACGCCTACGGCTTTATCAAGGATTTCTCACGCTAGGCTCATCACCCTTGTCATGACTCCAACTCTCTTGTCTTCTCAAATGTCTCTGAACCGTCTCAAAAGGATCTTTCTGAGAACTGCTCTCCCCCCCCCGGCAGCCAAGAAGATGCACTGAGTTGCAAATACGGTAAAAACAAGTGACGATCGCTTCCGATGCTCGGCGGTTTACTCCACTTGTTGTCGTCTCGGACTTGGCGCCATGTCACATTACATCTTATCATATCAATCACACCATCCTCATCTTATCTGATCACCATTCGCATTCTCTTTGGCTGGCTCCATTTTAGCCCACCAACACGCTTGGCGTGGCGCATCCCACACTCTTCTCCGACTCACTTGGACTCACTAATACTACAGTACCTGGGCATCCTGGTTTATCTGATCCTCCCTCAACCCTGGCTGCATATGAACACGCCCGCGTTGACCAGACACAATAGAGTTCCTGAGGATAAACGTTCTACCTGTCGCCAATATACCCATCCAGGCCATGCCATTATGGATTGTGTCAAAGCGCAGAGTGCAATGCAGGGCCATTGTAGGTATCCACGATCCATCAACGCAAGGTTAGATGCCCAGGCCGACCGCGCTTTCATAATCATAGTAAATGATACTTGCATAACAGGGTCTTCTTGGCTCAGGGCTTCTGGATCAGCTTTCTGAGTGACTGCTGACGTATTGCATTGACTGCCAAGATTGCTCTGTTCTCTTCTGTCAAGTATTGTACTCTCTTCGGGTGCAGTGAGGGTCTTTTCGTAGGCTACTAAGGCATCGCTGAACTTTGACGGGCTCTGTTGGTGACAGCCTCGTTACTCAACTAGCAGTCAGTCAATAGATAGGCTCTTCTGAGAAACCTTCGCTTTACCCCTCGATCGACATCGACAGCGACAGTCATGTCCGTCACACTTGATCAGTCGGGCACAGAGAAGCCCAAGAGAAGCTTTCTCTCAGTAGGTCAACACCATCTCCTTCCAGACCCCAGATGAATGCTGTAAGCAAACGATACTGATACGCTTCTCAGTCTCTCAAAACCTGTTTCACTTACCTCGAACTCTTGTTCGCCGCGGGTCCGACCTGGGTCGATTACTTCCTCATCGCGTTGGGTACTCTCTGCGCCGTTGGAGCTGGTGTTCCTTTCCCTCTTATGGGCGTCCTATTCGGCCAGCTCATCGATAACTTCAACGGAGCCACTTGCGCCGCAGATGGTAGCGGCTCGGGAGCGAGCGATGCAGCATCTGATCCTCTTGACTACGAGAATGCTATCAACGACAAGGTTATAAAGACAGCCTGGATTGGCGCTATTGCACTTGTCCTGATCTACGGTCATTTGACGTGTTGGAACATCATCAGCCAGCGTCTTGCTCAGCGTTTACGGACTCGCTACGTTTCCGCACTTCTGCGCCAACCTCCAGAGTTCTTCGACACTCGTGGATCATCTGGGCAAGTCTCAAGCCGACTCCAGGGCGACATCACAGCTGTGCAGGCCGGTACATCAGAGAAGGTTGGCAACATCATCACAACCATGAGCTTTTTCGTCACTGTCTTTATTATTGCCTTCACGAAACAGCCAAGACTCGCCGGTATCCTCATTTGTATGCTTCCGGCCTTTCTTCTTTCTGGAATACTAGGGGGAAGATACCTGGGCAAGTTTGTGGTCAAACAGACGGAAGCATCCGCTGCTGCCTCTTCCATTGCTTCCGAGGCTCTGTCGCACGTTGCTGTCGTTCAAGCTTTCGGTGCCGCTCCCCGCCTTGAAGAGAAGTTTGCAGAGCACATGGCCCGTTCTCGCAAGTACGCTATAGCTAAATCTTCCATTGCCGCTATCCAGACCGGTATGCTGTACTTCATCGCGTACTCCGGCAATGCACTAGCTTTCTGGCAGGGCAGTAAAAAGATCGCTGAATCTGTGGCACGCAACGACGGGAGCACCACTGTTGGTGAGATTTATGCCATCGTCTATCTTCTCGTAGACGCTTGCGTCATGTTGGGCGGAATGGCACCCACTCTTCCATTTTTAGGAGCAGCCGTAGGTGCATTCCAGCGGCTCAAGGAAGACATTGATGCCCCTTCATCCATCGACGGAACTTCACGAGAGGGTGTTGTACTCCCTCCAAGTGCAGCAAAGACCCTGGCATTCCGCAATGTGTCCTTCGAGTATGCCTCTCGGCGAGGTCAGCCTGTCCTTGACAACGTCACGCTTGACTTCCCGGCTGGAAAATATACGGCGATCGTCGGGCTTTCAGGGAGCGGCAAAAGTACTATCGCATCACTGATAACACGTCTGCATGATCCCACTGAGGGCACGGTCGAACTGGAAGGGCACGACTTGCGAGAACTCAACGTCAAGTCTCTCCGAAGTTTTATTAGCTTCGTTCAGCAAGAACCTTCGCTACTCGACAGGTCCATCCTCGAAAACATCGCACTAGGTCTGGTGAACTCTCCAAAGGAGTCCCACCAACATCTCAAGTCATTGCTCAAGGGTCCCGAGCTCGCGAAGATGGCTGTCAAGGGCGAGAACGCGCTAGATTCAGCTGCGTCTCTCGGGCCCGAGTTCGTCGAAATTGCCAATTTGATCCGTCACGCCGCTGAGCAAGCTGATGCGGCCAGCTTCATTGAACGTCTTGAATTAGGCTATGGTACAACTGCCGGGCCCAAGGGGTCGCTTGTGAGTGGTGGTCAGAGACAACGCATTGCGCTTGCTCGGGCATTGATCCGGGATCCTGAGATCCTTATTCTGGACGAAGCAACAGCAGCTCTCGATTCTGCGAGTGAGAAGAGAATCCAGCTCGCTGTCGAGAGGGCTGCTGCTGAGAAAAGAACCATCATCTCGATTGCGCATCGTTTATCCACTATACGTAATGCCGACAATATTGTCGTCATGAAGGCTGGCCGAGTCGTTGAGCAAGGAACTTATGATGATCTTATGGCCAAAGAGGATGGCGAATTTGCGCACATGGCAAAACTGCAGACAGTCGGTAATAAGAGTGACACAGGATCCGTGGACGGCGAGTCGATTGGCGCTTCAACTCTCCGAAACGACACGCAGCCGAGCGAAAAGACCGAGGTTTCTGAGGCAAAACAGTCACTGGATTCCCAGATATTGGGCCGGGAGAAGGAGGGGACCAAGAAAAAAGAAGAGGTAGCATCAAATGATGATGAGCTAGACGAGGTGAAGCCTTTCAGCTCTGTCATCAGGGGTCTTGTCTGGTTGATTCGACCATCCCTGGGCTGGTTCACCCTCGCCATGATCGCTGCTGTCTTCGTTGGGGCTACTTTTTCTGGTTCCGGTATCATATTTGGCTTCACTGTCGGGGCGCTCAACCCTTGTGCAAATACCCTTGACCACATAAGATCCATGGGCAACATATTTGCAGGCTTGTTCTTCATGCTCGCAGGCGTGGAGCTTATAGCCAACTTTCTTGCTTGGCTGGGCTTCGGCATTGTCGCTGAAAGGCTTCTCTACAACCTGCGGGTTCTGTCGTTCCGATCCTTGCTGGAGCAGGGCATCCACTGGCATCAGTCTGAAGGACGAACACCGACCAGCCTCCTTGGCATCATCACCAAAGATAGCATGTCTGTAGGTGCCTTTAGTGGTTCAACTTTCGGTACCGTGTTTGCCATCCTCATCAATGTTCTCATCGCGGTCATCATTTCCCATATCTTTGCTTGGAAGATTGCCTTGGTGTGTCTTGTGACGCTTCCAATATTGCTTGGCTCAGGTTTCATGCAGCTGCGCATGCTGGCGCGTTATGAAGAGCGACACCGCAAGGCCTTCTCTACTGCCACAGCACTTGCAACTGAGGCTATTCAGTCCATCCGCACAGTGGCCGTCCTTTCCCTTGAAAATGAGTATATGGAAGGTTTCGCCCGATTATTGAAGCCTCCGAGGGAGCAGGTTGTGCGCGCCTCGGTCACAACTAACATCTGGCTGGCCATCTCATACACAACCGGTACCTTTATCAACGCTCTCGCGTATTGGTGGGGCTCACAGCTCATCATGAAAGGAGAGTATACTCAGAAGGACTTCCTTATTATATTGGTCGCCATGTTGACGAGCGCTCAGCTTTGGAGTGGCATGTTCTCACTTGCCCCGGAATTCTCTCGTGCTCGCCTGGCCCTGTCTCGCGTCATGACGATCGTCAACATGGGAAGTAGCACACACACAGGAAAACCTGGACATGATCCTTCTAAGACTGGGGGGGATATCGAAGCATCCGGTGGAGAGAAGTCGCTCGGCCCAGCGGAAAACCATCGTCGTGGAGGTGCAAAGGTGACGTTCAAAAACGTTTCCTTTGCTTATCCTAGCCGACCCGATGCGACTATACTCGACAATGTCTCCTTCGTGCTCCCACCCAACCAGTTTTGTGGTCTTGTTGGCCCTTCAGGAGCGGGCAAATCGACCATCATGAACCTGGTCCAGCGTTTATACGAGCCGACATCTGGCAGCGTGCTCATCGATGATAACGACATCAGCAAGCTTCCAGCGTCATTTCGAGATACGATTGCTCTAGTACCTCAGGATCCTGCCCTCTTTGATGGTAGTGTGCGTTTCAATGTTGGCTTGGGAGCACCTCCCGGTCATGAAGCCACAGATGATGAAATCAAGGAAGCTTGTCGTTTAGCGAATATACATGATGTTATTGAGGCCCTTCCTGATGGCTACGATACTGAATGCGGGCCCTCAGCTTCTCGTTTATCAGGCGGTCAAAGACAGCGCCTCGCAATCGCCCGTGCTCTTGTTCGTCGTCCCAGGCTACTGCTCCTGGATGAGAGTACCAGTGCTCTTGACGCCGCCAGCGAAGCAGCTCTTCAAGAGGGTCTCGAGAGAGCATCAAGGGGCACGACAGTATTGGCCATCACTCATCGACTGCATACTGTGCAGAAAGCTGACATCATTTTCATCGTTGAAAATGGACAAATTATTGACAGTGGGCGGCATTCTCAACTGATGGAGCGGAGGGAAAGCTACAGACTGAATGCCATGCAGCAGATGTTGCAATGAAGGGTCTGTCAACGAAAAGTCACGATGTGACTTGGCATGTACAAAAATAGATTTGACAATTTGTGTATATACTTTATCAGAATAATTATTTTGTTGATAGATTTAGCTGTAAGTGTGCAATTACCAACAAGCAGCGTATTGTTCATGGTTGAGTTGAATCCACTTCAACTCGAAACATCCATACAATGCGACCACTGGGCGTTTGCCGCTCGAATCGCGAGACCTCTGATGACCTTGCATTCGAGGGCTGATTAAGCGCCAATCCCTAATCTTAGTATATATCTAATTGAGCTCTAGCTGGTATTTGCCTGGAGCTCACAAATTACATATCATAATCAGTATATGCATATAATTAATCACCTCATGGGAAAGCCTTTAATGTCTCACAGGTCTTATCTCGCCCGTCACTTCTTACCTTGACCCCTCACTCTAATGCAATGGCTGAAGCCGTGGGAACTGCCCTCGCCGTAGTAGGCGTTCTCGGCCAACTCTTCGACGGCTGCGTCAGAGCCTACAGCCTCTTCACCGCAGCAGCCAACCTTGACACAGATAGCCAGAGACTTCTATGTAAAGTACGCATTGAGGAGATGCGCCTGGTCGTCTGGGGCCGGGACTGGGGTGTTGCGGAGGGAAGACTTGAAGCTCATCTTGAAAGCACAAGGAATCCCCAGCTGAGGAGTTTGGCACTTCAAATCCTCGAGGAGTTGCATAGCACAGTCACAGACTTCAAGAAACTGAAGAACAGATACGGGCTAGTTGACGAGGGGAGAGCCAGCTTGGAAGTCACTGGATCGAAGCCAAGAAAGTCGCCTTCACCTTCAAGAAAGAGATCCAAAGATGATGAGAGCCGCGACTTGAATGGTGTTTTAAAAGTAACAAGTGAGAGGAGTTGGGGCAAGGAGATGGGTTTAAGAGCAAGATGGGTTATAGCAGGTGAGTACTCCAAGCCCTCATCTGTCATATCCATCAAAACAGAACTGATTGCTCGTAGATAAAGACAAGTTCATAAACCTGCTAAGGGACCTGCGAGGTAAATGCCCCCTCCTAAGTCAAAGGTCCAACACAAAGGCTAAAAGAAACCTCAACTCTAGACTTTAACGATGGCCTCGAACGCCTTTTTCCAACCTCTCATCTCCCGTCGTTTCAACGGGCTTGGACGAACCAGCTACTCGAGTCTGCGCAACGTGACGTTACTCAACTTACCCTCCTTGAAATGGCTTCGGACGGCGTCTACCCCAAGCTCACGACTTCGGCCAACCTCAAGAAGCTCCGAATCAACCTAGACGCCAAGCCTCAGGCCTCGTTCAAGCCCACGTTCGCTCTCAAGGTTCCCCGTGCTGCACTTGATCTCAGTGGAGATGCTGGTGATGGCGGGAGAAGTACAGGGCGGCATGAGAGCGCGGGAGATGTTGTGATTGAGTGGGTTGACTATGATCGCGATGATGTAGATGAGCGTGTAGCTCATGTGCGTCGTCTCGACGATCTTGCTCGCATGATGCACTCCGCTTCCGATTGCCATCCTGACCTTCATAGCATCGACTGCGTAGGCTACGTTGACGATACTTCACGTTGTAGATACGGGCTCGTATACAAAGCGCCCTCGCCCTCTTTCTCAACGCTCCATGAACTCATCGCCAGCTCGGACCTCAAGACTCCCAACCTCGATGATCGAGTCCGTTTGGCACATACGCTCGCCGTCGCCTTGTGGTCTCTGCACTCACTTGACTGGCTTCATAAAAGCCTTTGCAGCTCAAACATTCTCTTCTTCCCTTCGGCCTTTTCAGCATCGGCTCACTCGTCAACTGCTGCTGGGGCACTTGTACCAGATATACAGTGCCCTTATCTGACGGGGTTCGATGCTTCAAGACCAGACCTTGATACTGCGCTCTCTGTCGCGCCCCGTAATCCTTCTATCCTTACGCTACACCGACACCCAGCTTCCTTGCGAGGCTTTCCTCACTGCAAGCCCATGGATATCTATAGTCTAGGTTTGGTGCTCCTCGAAATAGGTCTCTGGAAGGTTCTTCAAACATACCATAAACCACACTACTCCACAAGTCGATGGCGCGACAAGGTCCTGCGTGCAGTTCTCGTTCCCGGTCTGGGTAGCAAGGTCGGTAGTCGATATCGTGATGTCGTGGATAAGTGTTTGGCCGTGAGTGAAGAGATGACAAGTGCTGAGGCCGGCAACGTGATAGAAGATGTTGTCACAGCTCTCGAAGCCATCCGGACCTGATGGTGAACTTGAGACGAACTGCATGCGAAGCAATGTAGATAGATCATCCAAATGAGAAGCTTAGACGGTCGGTCGTCAGACAGAAATCCACAAAGAATGAAAACTGTAAGAGATGTATGTAATTCAGCTCTTGGAAACTTATATAATCGTCGTAAAAATCCGCTGCCGTCTCTTCTTCGTTGCCCCCTCTTTGACTATCATCAAGAAAAAACAAAACCCAGTGCAATGCCAAACCAAATAAGTCCACAATAATAATTTCAACCTTGCCTGCCTGTACGCCATCGCAAATTTGAACTCCGTTATGCCTTCAGTCTTTCCCTCATCCGAGATAGTATGCATTATTCACGCCTCTCTAGTTGCCTTCTCCTTGACCGCGACAAACTCCATCGAAGTCGTAGCCGTAATGATCCTTGTATGCTGCAGAAACTGGATTATCTTGTAAGTTTCAAATGACATTAACTGAAAGCCGAACACTTCTCGGGTAAGCAATTATGCATGAGAGAAGAATCATTAACATTCAAACATAAACCGCTCGTCCTCTTCTTATGAGCCAGAAACGCCAATGCATGAGAGACGTTAACATTGCCCGTGACGTACGTGAATCATGATCGTGACGTGGAATCGTACAATTGTCTGTTACGCTTCGCGTTAGAACGCTGAAGCGGCTGGACTCGTTGTGCTGGTGCTTTCTAAGCTCCAGAAACTTTACGGGCCGTCGAAGCTGCCGTCACTGACGCTCCATGATTGGCGCTGCCTACTCTGCCGCTGGTCTTCCGAATGCCAGCAGACTCCTTTGCCCGAAGAGGAGACTCCCCTTGCCGCTTGCTACCGCGGACCTTTGTCAGGACGCCAGGGGTACTAGCAACTCGTTCAACGTGCTTCGTCCGCACAGAGCCAATGTTCTCAGCATCGTGTGACGCATCGTTGTCAATGGTGTAGATAGCCGTCGTCTGGCTAACCGAACGTGTCTTCTCAGTGCGAGCCGGTGATTGGGAGGTCGCCTTACGATGGCGTCGCATGCGCAAATGCAACTCCTCATCAGACTCTCCGCCGTGAGCCTGGCTGTGCGTCGCAATGTACTCAGCTTCTTGCTCAATAGTGCGCTGCTCTTCAACAGCGAGCCCGTTGGAAGTTGAGCGTTGGTAAGGGTGATGGCGATCCCTGGCAGTCTTTCGCGGTTGGCCCGGTGTAGGAGCTGGCAAATAGTCTTCCTGGACCCCAATATTATTGCGGTCGTGGTCGACTTCACTCAGCGGAGTACGGTTTGAGGGGCTTCGGTTGGGGGGTGTCGAGGCCTGGCCGTTCCGAAGCGTTGTCTTTTGCATGGCACGAATAGGGGTGCTGGGAATAGGGTTGGCAGCAGCCATCTCCCTCCTGAGTCTGCGCTCAATCCTCTCCTCAACCCACCACTCGCGGAATGTGCCCTGGTTCAAATGGAGCCAGTGCTGCTGAGGACCAACAACCATGCCGGGTCGCATGAAGCGCATGAATGAGATGACTTCATTGGCAGTGAAACCGTGTCGGTAAATGAGGTAGGCGCCAATCAAACAACCTGTGCGGCCGAGGCCAGCCTTGCAATGAACAGCGATTCCCTGCTTACGGACAGTAATGGTCTCGTGGGCGAGTCTGATGAACTTGCGGACAGTTGAGAGCGATGGACATGTGCCATCGTCAAAGATCATGTCCAGGTGTTGAATGCCCAGTGCCTCAAAGTACGAGGGGGAGTAGAGTTGGGAGTTGAGGCGGACCACCAGGCCAATGTTCTTCTCGGAAAAATGCTTCAGCACATTCTTGAAGGGCTTTGGCAACTTGGGATGGGCATCCACGGCGGCTAGCGTCCGTGGAAGCAATGGGTACAGGTCGGAACCCTCTGTGATTTTCTGGACCGGCGCGTGCTGGGGAGAGGCAAATGCCAGGAAATGGGGAGTGATCCAGTTGAAATCACCATGTTCGACTCTCTCGAAACGCTCATATTCGTCAAGATCGAAGTTGTCTAGATCGCAGCACTTTTCCTCCTTGGCCTTCCACACACCATAGACAACATCTTGAACGCTAATGCCATAGTCGGCTTGACTGTAACCCGCATCTCGGAATGGCATCAGAGGAGGATCGACCTGCGCAATCGGGGCAAGGGCCAGATGGGGAGGCCAGTTCTGTATGAGGACCATGTAGCATGCGAGCATACAAGCGGCGTTCGCACGACCTGGACTTGGTGTTAGTTTTCTTGCGCTTCGCACAGATTGGCACGGGAAAGCTCACTTCTAGGGTCAGCAGCGCTCCAAAAAACAATGGGGCGGTCCTTGTTTTGCTTTGCGCCTAGGATATCATGGAATTGGATGGCGAATCGGTAGAGGTGGCCGATGTGCAGAGGGCCAAAATCATGGTGGAAAGCGTTGTACAGAAGAGTATCGTCGACAGTGAAATAGCATGGCTGTGGTCGGTTCGATTTGGCGGCGAGCGGGGTCGCACCGGCAGCAGCTCGTTGGCTTCGCTTCTTAGGAGAAGCTGGCTGAGGCTCCTCGGGGTAAGGGAACGGCGTATCTGGTGTAGGAGGATGGATGTAGGAGGCAAGGTAAAGCCGGTCTGAAATATAGTTTAGCCACGATGTTGGCAGAAGCATGTTGTGAACGTTGATGTCGATGAAGCAAGGTGGAGCCTTGAGCAGCGGCGTGAACTGAAAAGGATAACAATGCGACATGGCCCTGAAAAGCCGAGCGGCCATTGTATGAATGATGCGTTGTAGTAGAGAGTAAATATTTACCTGGTATGTACTCGACTATCTGCGCCATGTTTTGCGATTGCCTGGTAGAAGGAGCCATGTTGTTATTATTGGATGTTGTTGATGTTGATTTGCGCTTCAGGTTTCAGGCTTCAGGGAGGCTGGCGGTGGGACCGTCCAGAGGCTGTTGCTGGACCAAAAAAAAAGAGCAGGAGCTTTCGAATGCGGTCGGAAGATATCAGGTTCAAGCAAGATATACACAGTCAATGAATTGAAGCAGCGGCGATGTCTCAATGCGACGAGCGACAAATGACCAGAGCAGGCGGTGACCGGGGACGAATTGCCTTTGACAGTTCAACGGGAAGCTGCAGCGTTAAGTGAGCTAATAAAAAGGCAAGGTAGGTAGGAGGCTGGCGTTAACAGGTGAGGTTGAAGAAGGGGGGTCTTCAAGTCCAGCTCCAGCGCGGACAAGAGAAAGCACCAAAAGCCAGAAGGCAAAGTTGGGGAAAGGAAAAGAATTGAAGTTCTTGGTTGACGATGTTGGTGTAAGATTGGACACTGGGCTAACGATTCTTTTGTATGGGCGATTGTCGTTGTTTTTTGGCCCCTGCCCGAAACAGGTTGCTCCTTGGTGCTATTGCCATAGCAACAGCAACAGTGACTTTTTTGACTTGGCCCGGGCCCTGGACCACAACATACCATTCCGCTCCAGCCCAGCCCAGCCCCAGTCCCAGTCCCAGCTGTAAGTCCCATGCAATGCTGGTCTTGGTAGGTATTAAACAACCAGCGCTTCCAGTTGTTCCTCACGCGACTTCTATTCACTGCAATAAATGCCTGCCTAGCATAAGTAAGGCAAGGTTAGTAGTGAAGGTCATATCCTTAGGTAAGGTATCTTTGTTTCACCAACTGCCTCTATTTAATGTCCCAAGTACCTTACCCTAAATAGGTACCTAATCAGTTCTGTTTTGATGGACTTTGTTATGATATCAAACTAAACAGCTATAACTCAGCATAAACGCCTACATCTTGGGGAATTTCACGAGCTAAGGTAGTGTGTGTTACACACCAGGAGCACCTGTAATTAAAACTGCAGGCCTTATTTCCTAAATGGAACAAATGCAACAGATTCCAAGGGTATCCAAGTGATTAGATTCTACTATGGCAGTTATTGTTGTGATCCAATTGAACCATCCCCGGCTGTGGCTTTTTCTGTGGCTGTGCCATGAATCTACAACGTCAATGGTCTAGCATTTACCGCCCCCACGGCCAATCAATCTCATCCCCACGCAACTATCAGAAACCTCCAATCTTTTTCAAGATCAGAGTCACCCACAAACTCACCTCACTCACATTCAAATACACATCCTCTCACTTTTATACTCACATCAAACTCAACTATCTCAAAAGAGACTCTCTTCACTATCGAATCAGAACCGCAAAACTTCTCAGGGGTTGACGTTCCTGTCCCTTCGATTTTCGGCTTAGATCTCCATTCCTTGTCACGGCAGAGGCCAACGCTAGTATCGTCATTATAAAACTACGTACCGCACGACCAGAATATTTAAGCATCGGGAAACGAATAGATCGATCACAACAACCAAGAGAGATTAGAGCGTCGTTACCAAAGCAGTGACCACTTCCGCCACAATCACAACCATGACCGCCATTCCCGATCCCGAATTTCCCTGCTCCATGCAAGCCACCCCCCTGTCCTGTGACGATGACGACCCCAAGTCTGAGGCTACCAAGGCCAAGGCTGGCTGTTGTTGTTATTGTTGTTATTTTCGTTATCTTTGCTGACCCCCTACCCTTGTTCTCAGTGTCCTCAACGTCCCCTTTCCCACCGCTCGACTGGCCACAACCGCTCTCAAGGCCATTCAGGTGGACCCTGAACTCTCCCCACTCGTTAGGCGACAGCTCACCGTTGTCCCAGCGCCGAAGTCAACGCAGGGTTCTCCGTCTGGTGACGATGCAGATGTCCAGCTTCTCGAGGTTCATTATAGGGCCACAACCAATCGAATGCTCCGAGTCGCTGTCAACGGCTTCATGGAGAGCTTGAAACTTGTGGTGGAGGTTATGGAGCAGTTAGATACTGACGTTCTTGATCATCAATAATAACAGCCATCCATATCACACAACAATAAACAATGCTCTACGGAGTAGACCCCTCGCCAAACTACTTTACCACGCTTATCCTCTAATTCATGTCACTCCTCGACATCTCAGAGCTCGGACCCATGTCTTGCCTCACTGTGTGCTTGTTAACTTGACCCTTGTTATTTAGTTCTGGTATTCCCGTGCTCCACAACTCTTCTGAGGCCGTCAATTCCTCGTTTACTAGGTCATCCACTGCTTCTTCTAGCGATTTCAACAAATACACTCTACAACAAGCCCATCTAGGCCCAGAGGCACCCGTCTAGTATCCCGCCCTGTTCAACACCCCAAGCAAAACGCCGAAACAAAAATCGCTGCCGCCCTTGAGGATATTACGAAGAGAGTTGACCCCATCATGTGCCAGACCTATCCAATTATGCACCAGGGAGGTTTCCGCCTGTTCAGCGCCCGTGTGTATCATGTGGTGAACTAGATGCACCGAGATCTTCTTTGTCATGCTTTTTCTTTATCGTCTGTTGACCCTTGCAGCCCCTCCAGCCGTCTTTTAAGTTCCTCCACCTCTTTCTTCAGATCGCCGTTTTCTTTCTCAAGGCTCTTCATGTGCACAATGGCGTTTTCGACAACACTAGCCTTGCTGTTTTGCGCGTTCGCTTGTTTCCCATCCTTCTTGTCACCTTCATCCGCAAGATTCGTCTTGTCCCCGCCAGGCAATAATCCAGCCATGACCTGTAACGCCGAGTTGATTCGGTTACGACGCCCCTGCTCTGCGATTTTGTGTGACGTTCGCTTTGATGTGAGATTTGTTGAAAGCTCGCTCGGATATGAAACGCCTGGCACCTTGTTGCCCTCGAGGATATTTTGGTAATTGGATTTCGACATGAGCAATTGCGATGCAGCACTCTCCGCTGGTGTCATACCCGGTGTGCCCGGGAGAAGAGGCTTGATGCTAGGGGATATTCGAGGCAACAGCGCAGGCGAAACATGTACTGAACCTGTCGACCTTTTCCTGCTCGACCGAGGCGCGAGCTGAGGAGTTTTCCGTGCGGATGGGCCTGCCGAACCAGGAGCCAATTGGGGGCTCGCACTTGCTGATGCAGATCCTGAAGCCTTGGGGAATACTGGTGATGGCAATGGCTGAAAGCTCGACCCTCGTCGAGGCATAGGTTCTACGGAAGGAGACTGCACAGAAGAGCGCGAGATGACCGGGGTCATGGTCTTGCCAGACACCGACTCAGGCAACTCGAGCGATTCAATATGCTCAGACACAGCCGGTTCTTGAGGCCCATTTGCTTGCTTACTTGCCCTGGATGCCGGGAGTTTCATGAGCGATGCGGGAGTAGCTGGAGCTGGACGT
Organism: Fusarium denticulatum; assembly: GCA_013396175.1. Taxonomy (NCBI): domain Eukaryota; kingdom Fungi; phylum Ascomycota; class Sordariomycetes; order Hypocreales; family Nectriaceae; genus Fusarium; species Fusarium denticulatum. Next base: position 9,346 of record JAAOAK010000527.1, on the reverse strand, counting down.
GAATCAACAGGGCCAGAGACGGGTGTTTGCTGGTTGCTCGACTGCGCTTGGATGTATGGGGATTTGCTGGTTGATCTCCTGTTGGGGATTGGCGGTGGGGGCATCTCCGAGAGGGCCTCTGGGGATACCGATGAATTCTCCTCTGACGAGGTCTCGGTAGAGGTCGCAGGCATAGGAAGAAAGGCGCCACTGTTCTCCTCAACTTCACTGAGTACATGTGAGACGATGGCCGGACTGGGACCTGTTTTCCGGCGCTGAGGCTTGACGATGGGAGAACTTCGAATGCTAGCCTTTGCCCGTGTCTTGGTCGCGGTCTTTTTCCTTGCAGCCTTCTTGGGCAAGTCCAAAACGGAGGTAACGGGAGCAGCCGATCTGTCGAGATCTACATCGATTGGTGAATTGTTGGTGTTGGTAAGGCGGGGATCGTAGACTGTAGAGGGGTCATTCTGTGCGTGGAGAGCTGGTGAAGTCAGAGGACTAAAATAGGCGCTGGGGATAGTATAGCCACTGTCCATGGAGAAGTTGGGGTCCAAAGGGGTAACTGCGGGGGAAACGAGAGGTGTGAATGCCATCTGGAACCAAGTTAGCAACATGTCATGTAGAGGTGGGCGTTGGTGATGGGCCGGAGTCTTACATCTTGCTCCTTCATCCGCTGGTGATAACTTCTGTCGTAGGCACCCGATGTCGGAATTTGCTCAGCCTGTGAATAGAACTGTCCACTGTTGGGCATCTCGAGACTTTGCGGTGTAGGGGGCACTGAGTGGTTGTGATTATGGAAGAAAGCCACTTGCTGCTCTTGCATCTGGCGCTGCTGCTGTTGGAACTTTTGTTGTTGGAGATATTGAATCTGGGCGTCGATGTTAGAAATCGGATCGCTTGCGGGCGTCATCATGTGCGCGGGAATGGTTGATTGAACCGTGGACGTTGACATGGGCATCGTGTTTGGCGTAGACATTAGGCCTGGATTATCGGAGTCGGTCATTATTGTGTCGGGGGCATCTCGCGCCTGGTTCATCAGACCCTGAGCAGAGCCATCTTGGAAGGATTGGAAGTCGAAGTGCATGCCATCGCCCAAACTTCCCATGCTGCTCATGTCGAGAAATTGATGAAAGTCGTCCTCACCAGTCGAGGCCATTGTCTGGTCCTGCCCGTTCCATGCCGTCGAACTCATCATGGCCGGGTTGCGGCGGGTGTTGATCAAATAGAGGCAATTACAAGTGAGTTTGTTTGATCAACCGGGCGAGTCGTGAATTGCGCCAGTCAAGGCTGCACAAGATGGAACTAGTCGTTGAAGCAGCACCAAAAGCGGAGAAACTTGACACCAAGCGAAGGTGACGAGAGATATTTACAGAATAGTAACAGTCGAGATAGAGTATAAAGATGCGTTCCAGTCGGACTTGGTCGGTGAGTATCCAGCTGATCGGCGTAGATACATACAATAGAAATATCTGACAATGGCGCAGAGACGAGAAAGCTTGCGATCCCGATGCCGATGCCGCGAAAGAGTTATGATGGGGCCGAAACTGGAAGCAGAGACCACGATGACGATTTGACCTGAGTGACAGTTGCTGGTGATGAGAGGACAAGGGAGAGTGTCGACCGTTCTGGAAGCGATGTGCGGATATGTATGTAGGTGTAGATGCCAATGAACTGTGGGAGAGGAACCCAAGAAACGAAGACGCAAGCGTGGACGCGGACGAAAGACGAGACAAGCCAATATTAGACTCGGACTGATTCAAGTCTTGGGTCAATTAAATCGAAGAGTCCAAACTAAAGGTGGTTGGTCGTATAGTGGCAACCTTAGCACAACTACCCTTCAGTTAGTACTAAGGTAGGTTCATCCAAAGTGGGCGGGCGACGGGTAGTTCAGTTGCTTTCTTTTCAACCGCTGAATGTAGAGAGACTTTTTGTCGACAGAGTGGATTTTAGTACCCGTACCTAGGTGAGAGTGGGGTTCTCGTACGGTCCATTTTGGTGGAGAATAGCCCATCACCATTCTCTTGCCCTGTGCTTAATGTAAACGAACTGGAGGCGGGCAGGCGGGGGAGGAGCCTGAGGAGCCTGAGGAGCCAAACTGTCGCTTTTTTTCCCTTCACTTTCTTGTCGGACTCTCACCATGAAAGAAACAGTTGTCAATTCCGCCAGGGAAATCCAAAGAGCGACTAGATTGTTAAAGGGCAGGGATCTAATAAGTACCAGTACTTGGGGAGTGGGATGTCCCCTCCATCACCCATCCATCTACTGCTGCAGGACATTGTCAGCTGGGGGATCCCCAATTAGAGGATATCGTCAAGGGAGATGGTGGGAGGGTCATTCCATGGCAGGGGTCAATGCCCGTGTCTGGTTGGTGTAGAAGTTCATTTCCTTGGTGTCATCCAGAGCCAGACGCCAGAAGAACCTTCACGAACAAGGCTCACGGGGTGGGTTTTCTGTCTGAGATACTAACTACTAACTATTACTGAGCTCAAGGACAATGCACTAGTTAGAGCCGAGTTGAAGTTGCAATGCTCATTGTCTTTCTTTTCTCACATGATAATTTCCACCCATCTTGACCTCTGTTCCACCTCTTACAGTTTTACAATCTCTTATTCATGTGACTAGACTCTGCGACACCTATGGCTGCCGCCAGCGTGGAATGTCCCCTGTTCCGAGACTCTTCTGCAGTGGTCTCTCACACTACTAACCTGAGACTAGAGGCTCCAGGGAACAAAATTGGGATACTTCGGTACCTTACCGACTTAACCTCCTAAGTAGGTAGCAAGAAGTTTCTTGATACATGTCCAAGGATGAATGTGAGGTACTTTGAGGATATGAAGAAGGGTCTGCCCTACCGACACTCACTTGTCTTGGAAGTTTTATTACGAGTTCTGGACTTTTGGCTTCGGATACCATCAACGCAACTTGATCTTTTCCTTCGTTGGGGGGAAACGTACTGTACTGTACGCTACCCGCGGACAATTCTAAGTGGTGGGTATCCACCTGGTCTATGCGTAAGGTTACCAGTGTTTAGTTTAACTGCTCGGGTAGTCGGGTTAGCTTGGGAGACCAGACTTGCTCCTCCGTAATAGGCCCTGTAAACATCATCGCTGGGATATGACTCGCCTACCAGAAATGGAATTTGGCCGTGCTACATGGGGGACAAGTCAGGTCCATCCCTCCCCGAGTTTCTGAACATGTTTGAGCTTCTGTTTGGGCGACCGATGTGTTCATGGCTCTCTCTTCTCTTCTTACAGATTAGTGGTCAGAGCATGTACTAGTAGAATGCGTATGTTCCTATCCAAGGACTTACTTGACTCTATGGTAGATACTAACTTCGGGCATTACTGATCATTACTGTAGCTACACCTACAATATATTTCCTCGCATCAGTACCTACCTACTCTCTCGGGAGTTGTACAGCTCTCATTCGAGTTGCAGTGGACTTTGGCTTCTCCAACCCTTCTTCAATACATATCATTCCCCAAGTGCAAAGAAGCTTGTTGAGCCTCTCCATCGAACTTCATCCACTCACATTCATTTATCGTATTCCACATTCAACATTACTCCGGATGGTTCCCTCCCAATCTGACTACCCTCCTCCGTCGACCAGGGTCACCCTTCACCCTCGGCAACATCTTCCGTGGGATAGCAAGGAGAGGCAAGACGACTTAGGACCTCTATCCTGAATACATACCCAAAGACTTGAGTATATTCTAGTATAATCTCATACCTACCTATGGCTTTAGAGTAGCTTGCTTGCATTGGTTATCTTTGACACCTTGGTGCAACATCAGAGGTTGTCTGGCCTCAGGGGTGATAGGCACAAAGAAATGTGCAGAACGCTTTATCATCTGTGCCTTGCATTGCAGAAGGATTATTAGCATCCGAGGCTAGGTTCAAACGTGATTCCCTTCCTAGTTTTGGCTCATAATCGTCCAGTTCCTACTCATCCCAAAGAAACACAGCCACCAGCTAAGCGGCTGAGAAAATCTCTCAAACTCAATGAGCCGCTTGATCGTCACTAACCAGGATGCCAACAAGACCCTGAAAACGCCATTATCCTTCGCTTGGCTCTAGGGCCCACTGGGAGAAAAGTTAGTTAATGGCCCAAGACGGTTACTACAGGCGACTGCCTCCGGAGATTTCTCATGTTCCGTTGATGTTCTGGCTCATCCAAACTGGGTACGGTGACTGGTGCAACTCTCCACGAGATACTGCCAGCAGCCTCTAGCGCTTCATACCTTTGTAGGAAAAGGCTAGAAAAGAATCTATTGTTATGCTTTTCATACTGCTATTGTACTAACTGCGCGGCACGAGAACTTGGGGGTGTTGCTCAGCCATTTCATCAACTGTTTCAAACGCAACACATAGTGTACATCGTCCGTTCATCGATTCATGAGGAGCAAAACTCCTTGCATCTAGATCTATTCATCTTTCAACTTCATGGACCCTTGATTCCGCTTGTCATAATGTCATGATACCCGCCAAAAAGTCTTATTCCCTTGCCCACCGCGAGGCAACTTACCGGAAACACTCACCGAGCTCTTCGCTTAATATGCCCCCACGTGAACCTGGGGCTGAGGCTCAACAATACATGGAGATAGATGCGTCCCAAGGCGTCGTACCTCTTCACGCTGCACAAAACTCTACAATTGTGCACTTCGTAGATGTGTCCCTATGCGTAACGGCAATTGGGATCTCGTTCGAGAGGTATTTAGCTGAATGAGTGCCTAGGAATGATTCGTGGCCAACTTTCGTGCCATGAGCCTCTTTCCGGGGGACAGCACTTCCAGAATAAGCGAGAGCTACGTTTCGTATCTTCCATCAAGCCATGTTCTGAATCGACTTACATCATTCAGGATACACTAATAAGCTTCAATTGCTTGATGAAGCACGTGGCCATAATCAAAGATAAGGCTCGGCCCGCCGCTTGTGCAAACTCTGATGCTGGTAATGGCGTACAGAGATTCATTTCATTTGGTTGGCAAGTTCAATATCTGACTATGGATTCCCTATCAGTCAGGTCCTAAGCATGACGAAGTGCTGATGACAGACAATCTCCAAGGCGGTGATGGTTAGTGACCACGAGAATAAAAAGGATCATATGGTATCACACAACAGGTCGCCGTCGGTTAATATTCAACGATGCAACTGGATGACCAGTTCATACTTCATCCAAGTCGTGTTTGAAACAACACACAAGTCACGTATATAAAGATACATAATGGACGAAATTGTGCAAATATTTTGATTTCGAGGGACGTTGGCTTTACAGCCCTGGCTTCCTCCAGCTTCCCTTCACATCCAGATATGACTCAAGAGCTAACAAAACTGACTACCGCCGCTCAACCTCGGCCAGCAGTCACGTCCCCTTCTCATCATCAAACCTCAACTCAACCAAGCATCTCTTTTGGCCCCACCCAATATCTCCATCATCTTTGATCATCCCCTCCAGGTCCCTTTTTCTTGCTACACTAGCCAATTACATACGTCAGGAGATGGTGGTATCATTAGAAAAAACAACAACGATCGAAAAAAAAAGGACGGGAAATAACGATCAATCCCGGGTCCGCGTCTAGAATGTACAGGATGAAAGAGGCGCCAAGAAAAAGGACACAAATGAATACGAGCAAGATTAAGCCGGCTGATACACACGCCGATGCCGGTTCATGCGATACTTTATCAAGAAGAAAAGAAAATAGGTTCTCTCGGAAAGACACTAGGTCTGAGAGGAGCAGTGAGTGTGGTCGAGTGCGTGTGCCGTTATGTACGTGCACCAAGATGTAGATAGTGAATGAGAGTGATAGAGCGTGATGTGTGCTCAAAGCGATGGGTTTAACCTGAAAACGACTATTCGCTTGTAAGGGGTACGTGTGCCAAGCACGATGGGGGTATCTTAGTAGCTCACAATGTGCATGCAGAACTTAAAGACGTCATCAGTTCATAAAAACTGCGGCTGCTCTACTGACGAGAGCGGTCACCGAGGTTCAACCAGCTCATGTCTGATGACTGCGAGGCCATTGCGAGCTGAGGCTGCGTGCTTACTCCAGAGGGGGGTGTCTGAGGCGGTGGGACCCGTGGAGACAAAGGGGCACCGAAGTAGAAACTCGGGTTATAAATGCTGCTAGTCGCTCGATCTGTACCCCAGGGCTTGTCCTTATGATCAGGGTCCCATGTCTCGTTCACGCTCTCAGGGATGCCGCTGGAGTAGCCGGAAGATGCTTTTGAGATAGGGCGCTCGATTTTACCAGCTACGCCATCTCTGAAGGGAATGTTCTTGTTGTACTCGGCGACAACAGGGCTTCCAGAATTGACTCGGTTCATCTCGGGGCGGAATTCGAAGTTCAGAGGGGGCACAGTTGCTGAATCTTGCGTAACGCGAGGGTTGCGATGCGGGATCGCATCTGAGTAGTGCGAGTCACTATCAGAGCCAACAGTATTTCTCTTGGAAGAACCAAATCCTAAGATCTGAAGAGCACTACCGCCTGACCAGTATCGGTTCCAGCCAGAGCTCCTTCGCAAACCGTCCTGTGTCTCGAGAGGTCCATTCCGAGGTCGTGGCTCGGCAACAGTTGGATCGAAAGCCACTCCGCGTGTATCTTGTCCTTGTAATACAGGATGTTGCATCTCCTGCAGGACTGGTTTACCAATGGTGGATTTGAGTTGTTTGTGTTCAGTGCTGACGGAGCTACGGTTGGTGCCGTTGCTCAGCTTGCGAGAGACACCTGGCTTGTTCTTGCCAGCACGGCCCATCAGAATTGCCATAGATGAGAATGATTCTTGTGACATGTTGGACTGGTGACCGCGGAAGGGTGACACAGGGCCACCGCCAAGCCCCATGGGATCCTTCTCATCAGAGGGAAAATCGTGCCTGGGCTGCGTGTTCTCAGGTGATGGTTGGCGGGTCTTCTTACGGCGGCGCAAGAGTAACAGAATGACAATGAGCACAGCGATGAAGCCCAATATCGTGCCCAGTGTGATACCCAATATGGCATTGGAACTAAGACCAGATTTGTCATCGCTACTGGCACCGCCAACTGGCGCGATGTCACTGTTGGTAGCAGAGCTGGAGTCAGAGATGGTCGCCGATGAGAATGAGTCGTCGGTGGCTGTTACTGAGCCAGTCGACGTCACTAATGTCGATGACCTGCTGACAGACTTGGTTTTTGTGGATGATTCAGTTGATGATGTCTTGGTGGTGCTGGTTCTGGTCTTGGTTCCAGAGGTAGATTCCGCAGAGAGAATCTTCTGCGACTCGTCACCTACGATGCTAGAAGCATCAAGCCAGGAGTTCTCCTTCATATCAAAGAAGGCGAGAGGCTCGTCTTTGTTGCCACCAACAAACACAACTCTGCCATTCGAGTCCTGAGCCATCGAGTAATCGGAGCGTGCTGTGGTAGGAGCTAGTGTCGAGTTATATTCAGGCCAGTCCTTCAGGGACAGGTCACGTTTCACGTTTTGATCCACAGCATTTTGGCCAGGTGCGTTGTTGTCGCCCCAGACAACATAGCGATGAACTTTGTTGGGGCTGGCTGAGAGATCGAAAACATAAAGACTCTTGGAGCCATCGTCTCCCTGAACAAGCATGGCTTTGCTGGAAGCCGCAACGGGCGTGGACAGTGTGATGCCCGTTGTTCTCCAACTTGTTGCGGCGTTGAAGAGTAAAACTTGCGTGTTCCAGTCACTACCACCAAGCAGGCAAACTTCGGCATCGGACCAGGCCAAAAGAATGGGATTGACAGACGAGGCAGATCCCGCGGCGCTCTGGAGAATATATGGTCCTGAGGCGGCGAAGTATCGTGAGGTATCCGAAGGTGTTTCTCTGCCGTCCTGGCTACCGCCAGAGACGACTATCTGGTCGGTATTCTTGATATAGGCAGCACCGTGGTGTTGTAAATTTCGAAAGGCTGTGTCATCAATAGACAGGGTCTCCCACTTCTTGTCGGCGAAAACGTATTTTTGCAGACCATTGTAGTCAGCCTGACCACCACTACCTCCGATGATAAACAGCGCTGCATCAGTTCCCACACAGGCTCCTCCAGTAACTTGTTCTCCCATCTTCAACTTCTTCCATTCTGCACCCTCCTCAAGCGGCAGCGACAAGAAAGCAGTTGGCGTAAAAACATAAAGGGTGTTGTCGTGGACAACCGAGCAACCATTGTCCAGTGAGGACGGCGGCTCAGGTAAACTCATCGCGAAAAAAGATTCCCAGTCAATCACAATCTTGAGAACAAATTAATATGATTTCGATGGCATGACGGGTTCGAAAGTTGGTCAGTTGGTGTTCGCGTCGCAAATCAAAACGAAGGCCAAGTCAGAAGCGAGTAGTGGTCAAGACTGTCGGAAACGAAATTCAACTCTTGGAAGGCTAAAAGAATGCACACGTCGCTGAAAGAGAAGTCGTCACGAGTAAGGAATGAATCGAGTTATTCGCAAGCAGACAGAGTTGAAGCTAACGGATGTGGCGACGATCTGATGAACCCGATGCCTGGGGAGAGCTGGCCGGATGCAGCAAGAAAGTGTTGGTGTCGAAAGGAGTGGAAAGGTGGCTGAGTTCTCAACACCACAGGTGCGAGAGTGACAAAAGAAGACGCCGACGTGGAGGAAATCGCTGTGATCTACTTCAAAAGTCGCAGTGGCAGTCGTATTGGAGGGCGAAAGAGGATGTGTTCGGTTCGGGAGGGTAGATGTCTGTCGTACGCTTGTTCGATATCGCTCTCTAGCCAAACGACGGGAATGCAAATCAAGCGTGCAATTTGGCGCTATAGGTAAAGGAGGGAGTCCGACGATTGGCAGTGAACCTCGACGTGATCGTACCAGACGGTGTTGCGAGGCCTGGAATGGGTGTGCAGAGACAAGCGCGGGAAAGAGAGCAGACAAAAGCAAAGCAAAGCAGATGATCCAGGAGAAATGAGAGAGAAGAGAGCAAATGCAGCACCGGGGGACGAGACGTATGACACGAGCTCGTAGTGGAGAGTCGTGACTGGGGTGACCTTGTCAAAGGCGGAGTCTCAGAGACAGGCAAAACTGTCATGGATATGAGTTGATGGACACAAATGAGCAGGGGTCTGACGCTCGTGGTCCTGCAAGCAACCACTGAGTACGCCGCACCGTACCACACGAGCCATGAGCAATCTTGCTAGGACCTAAAGTGGTATTATGACGATAGCTTGGTGCACTTCTAGGGCGTGCTATCCGTCTGTGATTCGGCAATTGCTGATCCCAAGTTGTGATTTGTTGCAATTCTCCTGTTAATATCGTGAGCTTGGGCAGTGGCGGAGTTGAGACCAGAAGTGAGACGCCAGTGCCAACAGACTCGAGCAGCCAGCGACGATCCATACAAATCCAGTAACTGCAGGTACAGTGG